>OY783191.1:32135631-32400091 GCA_963678675.1 Xiphydria camelus | reverse complement strand
TCTCTCCCCCTCTCTCTCCCTCTCTCTCCCTCTCTCTCTCTCTCTCCCTCTCTCTCCCTCTCTCTCTCTCCTCTCTCTCTCTCTCTCTCTCCCTCTCTCTCTCTCTCTCTCCCTCTCTCTCTCCCTCTCTCCCTCTCTCCCTCTCTCTCTCTCTCTCCCTCCCTCTCTCCCTCTCCTCCCTCTCTCCCTCTCCCTCCCTCTCTCCCTCTCCCTCCCTCTCTCCCCCTCTCTCCCTCTCCCTCTCTCTCTCTCTCTCTCTCTCTCCCTCCCTCTCTCTCTCCCTCCCTCAACGCGGGTTTCCGCTTTATCGTCGAATCTCGGAGCGTCTCCGCGGCAAACGTATTTCGCCGAGAAGAAACGGAGTCAAAACGCTCGTTGCATTCACTGCGAGAGGCCTTTGGATCCATATAACATAGTAGAGCGTAGTCTTCTCGTGGCACGAGTTCTTTCGTTCGGCGCGTCGTTTTCCAGTTACCGGAGCGGAAACTGCTCCACTCTTTCGTAACGACGCGACTTTCCGCTTTATCATCGAATCTTTGTTCGGCGAGTGACTCGCCGTAGATTCGCCCCCACGATGGGCGATTCCGGCGAGGAGAAACGAAGTTGGAACGTCAGCTGGAGGTTGCATAGCGCTCTCTCGCTGAACCGAGAAATGTGTTATGCGGTAGCGGCGCGTGGGGATGAACTTTTTCAGACGTTGTGTCGTGTTTTGTTTGCTGCGATGAAACCGCTTTCCATTGCGGCGATAGACTCCGCTTTTGTCGTCGAATTTTCATTCGAAAGAAAAATTGAGTTAGGGCGCCTCTCTTTCCTTCGTTCATCTGTTTCTTTCTCTTCTCGTATTCTGATTTATTTTATGTACTATTTTTTGTGTTATTATATATATTGCGCGCGAAAACGCGCGATTTCCCTTTCGTGAAGACTCGTTTGAACGATTAATACCAACTTTTTACTCGGAATTCTCATCGCGTAGGTAGCGTTGTGTATTATTGCAAATAAGTACTGTCACGTCCCCGGGGCTCTCCCATTAGTTCACCGGGACCTTCTTTA
Source organism: Xiphydria camelus (assembly GCA_963678675.1). Taxonomy (NCBI): domain Eukaryota; kingdom Metazoa; phylum Arthropoda; class Insecta; order Hymenoptera; family Xiphydriidae; genus Xiphydria; species Xiphydria camelus. Next base: position 32,399,041 of record OY783191.1, on the reverse strand, counting down.
GGTACCTTGGTGTAGGTACCTTATTACCCGCTATTGCGTTACCACATCCGCTCCCCGGCGCGGTAAGCTCGTTATCGAGAGTCGAAGGTTGCTAAATCGGCTCGACGCGTAGGCTATACCCATCTTCTCCTTATTGCTTCCCGTAAGGAGAATCGCTCCTCGGTGTATGAGTAAACGGGTACGTGCACATATATGCCATTCTCCGCATCGCACGAAACGCGTTACGACGACTTCTTTCCACCGCCCGTACAGAGAATCACATCCCTTTTCCGTACACAGAGAAAAAGAATTGGTTGAATCTACTGAAACTTACTTGCAGGGTAGCAAGTAATAATTTATTTGTGTCGATAATATTTTTTAATACACCAATTAAATATATCTCCCTCATAATCATGCACACGCGTTGATATGCGTTTACACACAGAGAAGAAGAATTAATTGGATCTACTGAAAATTACTTGCGAGGACGCAACTAATTATTTATTTATATCAATGAAATTTTTTAATACATCAGTTAAATATCTCTTCCTTACAGTCATGTGGAACAGTGATTGCAAGGGAAGGATAGTACGCGATTGCAAGGAAGAAATATCTAATTAATGTGAAAAAAGATGAAATTGATGTAAATAAATAATTACTTGCGACCCAGAAAATAATCTTCAGTAGATCCAACTAACTCTTTTTCTCTGTAAGTGTATACGTGTGAAAATAAACACATCGAATATTTTATCCGTGTACAAATTCCCCTCGTATACAGAATCGTGCGCGTAACGCGATTACTTTATTAGGAAATGGTATTATTCGAAAATATGTCGAACGTATAATTACGTAGGTGCGCTTTACAGCCGCAGCTTTTTCTAGCGTTCGTTTTCTTCATTACGCTCGACCGTGCTGATTACTATATGTATATTTATAGTCACATCCGGTCATTGATGCGTTTACCTTAACGAGTAAATAATATCCCGACGCGCGCCAGTCATTAATCCATGCCCGGGGAACGAGTCAATTCTCCGCCGGACGCTCCGCGCCCACCACGCCCCCGCAAAAATTCAATCCCGAGCGAATTCCAACTTTCTTTCGGCACTAGGAAGCGCGCGGCGGCTCGCGCCGAGAGTTTATTAGACAAGTCGAAAGGGCATCCGACTCCGGTATTGTAAAATCACGTAAGAAGAGCACCTTTCACCTACCGAGTCCTCGCATACGCGCGCGATCATCACCCGGTGCACGTATACACGTACTCACGTATACATATGTACGTGCGAGCTACATTCTTGTAATCAGCGAGCAGAGAATCGTCGGTCGACTCTTCGTTCTTCTCTCCTCCCGTCTCGTTTTAATGAGAATTGGAGCAACGCGCGAGGGCCGATTCTCCCGATGAGCCATCGGCGTTCTTTCGTTATCGAGTAGAGAGGAGAACGAGGTCGTTCGAATCGCCTCGTCGTCGTCCCTTCTTCGTAGCTCTACCCGCCGCGATAACCGCAGGGGGCGATCGAGGCGAATCCAAGGAATCGGCTTTCACCTATTACGGATACCTCGCGCATTACATTGTATATCGATTAAATTATGCTTTTTATCTAGCGTCGGATCGGATTTATGGACCCCTTATTATCGCAGCGGGGATTACCGCACAAAGTATACGGCACGACGCACGCGCGCGCTCAGTGTCGTACTACAAATTATTAATACCCATGCCCCCGGGTCGAATATTTTAACCTGTTCAATTCTGAATAGACCTATATTAAGATCTGTTTAAAACTGAGTAGACCTGATGAAGTCTAAGGCCCAGTTGTACAATGTAAGTTCAAGCTGAACCGGCTCTGAACTTACATTGTACAACTGGGCCTAAGAAGACCTGTAAAGGGATTTTTCTTTAAAACCACCTGAGTTGTTCTGATATGTAAATTTGGCCTTCACTGTTCTTAATAAGTCGGACATATTCTTTCGCGCTAGACGATGTCCTAACACGTGCTGCTTAGCTCTTTTTCGTATAATTTGAAATTCATAGATAATCAATTAAACATTCTGAACGGAAAATGATTTATAGGTAGCCTTGAATTGAAAGGAAAGGGGGGGGGGGCAATGTATTAGCAATTTTATTAATTCCTCTCTCTATAATGTTGAAATACATTTTTGAGATGAAAACGATTTTTTAAATTGTAACAGAAAAATGTCCTAAAGGATTTTTAAACAATGAAGAGGGTGAAAGGAATGAAATAATCCAAGTAGTTGGATGACGGGAAAGGAGGAGAGGGAGTAAATTTATTATTAAAACTAATTATTCATGAATTTTAACAATCAACATCGACTAAAAGAGAGGAGAAAGGCGTAACAAATAAATAAAAAAATTAAAAAAGACAAATTTTTGTGAATTAATAAAATATAAGTAGATAAATAAAATTTAAATTTAATTTTTTTCATTGAAAGAGGAATTATTATAGCGAAAAGAGGAACGAGTGAGGAATATGATGTTCCTATTTTCTCAACTCATTTCTCTTTCAACGAAAGGAATATAATAAAAATTTGACTTAAAATTTACTATCATTTTCACAAATTAAGTTATTTAATATGTTTAGTAGTTTTCAATAATAATTAATTAATAGGAAACTTGCATGTGTCAGATTTTTTAATACTTTTGGTATTTATGTACTCTTTAGACCCCTTAACAGTATTTATAAGAAAGAAAATGATCAGTTATCTTGTTTAAATATTTTGTGATAATTAATTAAAGTTTGACATGTGGCGACCCGTCATGCTATGGCGGCCTGACGCCAGATGGCGCCGACCCTCTCGGCCCTCGGCTCGCGGCTCCTGGCCCCCGGTTCTCGACTCTCGGTAGTCCAACGACGGAGCAGTTAGTATATAAGAGGACCACAGAGCGTCTAACGCAGGAGTCGGCCTAGCCTTACTGACGAGTCCACAGGCCGACTCCGGGACGAAACGCTCCGCCACGAGGTGGCGAACTCACTTTTCGTTCGCCACAACTTATTTCTATTTCACGTTTATTTTCCAAACCGACAGTTCGAACTCTGTGTGTATAGGCACCTGTTAGTGTAAATGGAGGAGTGCACACGAAGGAGCGGTAACGCAACGTCGACGTTTTATTGCTGCAACGTCGACGTTTTATTGCCGCACCGTCAAAAAACGCACCGTGGGCACCGGGCCTAAGGCAGGAGTCGGTTTAGCCTTACTAACGAGTCCACAGGCTGACTCCGGGACGAAACGCTCCGCCACGAGATGGCGAACTCACTTTTCGTTCGCCACGGACAATTTTTGAACACGATTTTTCAATCCGTGACGACATTACACTAAATGTGTTAAATATAAATTAAATAATTGCATATATTCATTTATACGTGGGAGGATGGGGAATACTGTGGAGGAACCAAAATTCAGAAGGTCTTCTTAAACCTGGTTAGTACCGTCGAAAGAGAATGCGATAGGATAATAACGGCTTTTTCCCAGGTCTATTATGACAAATCCGTGTTAGTCCTGTATACATCTGATATTCACCGTAACTAGGTTATCAAAGGACAAGCAAGGTTTACTTTTTACATTGTGAGAATATTTTCCTAAGACCTAATTCATTCCTTTTAGACCTGCAAACATTAATTCTTAGCAGGGCTTACCAGTTCAAAACATTCGATCCGGGTAACCTCTCTTATCTGCAGCAGCCAAACGGGAAGGAAGGGAATCTCGCGCGATAGCGTCGAACGACCGGTTTAGCGCGGAGATCGCCGGAATCGGGGATTCAGCGCGAGGGCGTCCTAGACAAAGGCGTTTATTCAATTGGAACGACGAATAAAGTCGGTCGAAGACCGTCTGCCGGGCAGACTGCACGCGTCACATGACATACGGTAAGTACCTAAGTACACACCCACATAAATGGGAAGTGCTTTCTCGAAGGGCTCGACGGTGCGATACGAGCCACGCGAATCAGAAGTACCACTGAAAAGCATCATCGGTCCTGATGAAAACTTACGAATGAACATTTCGACCGGTACCAGAGAAAAGCGCGTATCTTTTCACTGTCATTGAGATATGCATACATACCTCATAACTCGTTGCTATGCAAGAAAATTTCGAAAGCCCTTCAGGATAATTATTGTCAACGGTGTGACTTATGACTTTTCCTTGCACTGCAACGAGTTACGAAGTTATTTACACAGTGGTGTTAATTTTTAACACCATTTCACCGATGTGGACCTATACCACACATGAGGCTAAACTTACTCACCAGGAAAGAAACTTCAATCGCTATTATCTCATTACCTATAAGCTTTTGGCTGATATGTGTATAATACTTCTTTGAAGATTACGTTTCAATCTACAATAAAGTCTTATATCGATATGGGCCAAAATATCATTAATAATGAGATAATAGTGATTCGAGTTTCTTTCCTGGGGCGTGTAAATTTAGCCTCACGTGGTATGTATCGCACCTAGTGCCATCCAATCTTAAGCCATTGTTATTTAACATCAAAAGCGATCTATATAGGTCCACAGCGCAGAATTTTTTACAGTGTAGGTACACTCAGGAAATAAGTCTAGTTGAATGCGAGCCTGATAGAAAAATTTATTTGAGATGAATAGGAATTTATTCACATCAAACAAAAATCTATTCGAATTAAACAAATATTTGACATATCTTTTTAATCGAGTACGAACCTACAATAGTAGAACATCAATCTAATTCAAATAGAATTTTGTTCCATATCAATAAATACCTATTCATCTCAAATGAATTTTTCCATTAGGTTCGCATTCAACTAGACATTTTTTCTGGGTGTAATAATAGTGAAAAGATACGTGCATTTGTTTGGTACCGGTTAATTTATTTAGAGCAAATGGGAATGTTTTACTTCCAACGCAAATTAATTCAAGAATAACTCGTCCTCAAATTGAACATAGCGATAATCCGGTGCATAGAGAAAAATAATTAGTTAGATCTACTGAACATTACGTGCGGAGTCGCAATTATTTATTTATGCTAAAGAAATCTTTTAACGCATCAATCCGATATCTTTTCCCCGAAATAACGTGGAACAGTATGCGATCGATAAGAAGAAATATGTAATTAATATGAAAAAAGATTTAATCATCCGTCGATCCAACTAATTCTTTTTCTCCGTGCGGTAATTCAATTTCCGCTCGCGTCAACGTTGCGCAAATAAATGGAGATACCGCCCAAACGGGATCCACTTCAAAGACGCCTCGGAATCCGCGAAATCCCAAACTGGAATCGCGAAATCTCGAACCGGAATCGCGCGAGTGCCGCGCGCCGCGCGAAGGAGAGGAACCCGTCAGATGCGACGACGAAGTGTCGGAACGAAAGTGAAGGTGAGTGTGTCTGCCTGGACCGTGCGAGGCACCGTTAAACGAGGAGACGAGGACGGACCGCTCTCGCGTACTCGCACACGTCACCGTTTTGTAACGGTACGACACAACTCACCCGCGCGCGCGGCGCGCGCACGATGACTGTACGCTACTCGCGCACGCGCCGCGCGACGAAGCCGAAAGAGGTATAGTTACGACCGAAACGTTTTTCTTTCGCGCGACGCGCGGTACAAAGCGTTAAACGAAGGATTTACATAATCATCCTCTCTCGTTACCCCGCCTCGCAGTCCGAGGCGTGGAATCGCTCGTGCTATAAGCGCGGTGAAGGCGAGTCCGGCGCGGGAAAGACGTCGGCAAAGCTACGGCGGCGACGTCGTCGCGTCTACGCGCGCGATTATAGACGCGTCAAACGTCGGACAGGTACACAGACGACGCCTGCAGCTGATTGCGCGATAAGCCCGAGCCGAAAGTCGCGTCCGGCGAGTCTCTCTTGCGCACTCGCCGATCGCCCGAAGGATTCACGAAGCGCGTCGGAATGCGTATACCGAAAAAAGTTCATTCCGATATAAATTGCGACGGAATTGATTACGCAGGGAGAGTCCGAGGCGCGCGGATGGAAAGAAGGCGATTAAAGTTTCTCGCGACCTTTCCCAGGCGCGCTCGCGGTACGCTGAATCGGATTTAGAAATTCGAAGATCAAGGCCAGGCCCACACCTCGGTCCTCGCGGAGTCGAGTCATCGTGATCGCCGCAACGTCGAACTCGCGCGCACGCGCGCCCGCCCGCCCCACCTTCTCTTCTGGGGGGCCACGGGTATTCGACCGACGAATAAAAGTCATCCGAACCACTCGAGACTTTCTTCGCGGCCCGGACTGTAACCGCGGGGCGATCGCTTTCGTTGCGCGAATTATGCAGAATTAATGCAGACCACGCCGCGAAGACAAGAGCGAACGTAACCCGTGAAATTACCCCGTCGCAACGTTTTCGCTGCAGCGCTTCGTCGCTCTCCTGCTCGCCGCGTAGCGCGCGCCGATTTGAACTCGCGGAAAGGTCGCGCGCGCGGAGGAAAGCGACTCAAAAGACGCGAGCGGAGAAAAAGAGAGAGGACGCGCGCGCGATCGGCTTCGAAAGCGGCGTTTATATTAGACCCGCCGTGAGTCGGCTGACAAATTTTCAAGGATGCGCACTGAGAGAAGAATGCATTGAGTTGATGATATTTCTTAACTGTCAATGTATAAAAATTAGAAATTGTGTCGCTTGAAAATGGACAGGACCGTTAATGCGAGGCTTGATCATACTCGGCAGAAAGAAATTTCAATCACTATTATCTCATTATTGATGAGCTTTTCGCTGGTATTTATATATCACTTTTTTCTAGATTACATTTTTATCTACAACAAAGTCTTATATCGATGTAAGCCAAAAGTTCATAAATAATGAGATAATAGTGATTGAAGTTTTTTCCTGGTGAGTAAGTTTAACCATATAGATCAAGTAACAGTAAATATATCACACATTAACGAATACACCATAGGGTTTATTACCTGCATGATAATGGTTTTATCTTAACTGTTAGTTGATTACATTAACTACTAGTGCATATACCCATTATCCATCATGATATTGTATTTTCGGTGTGGACGATGCTGTAAGATAGCAAAAAAGTCGCGAAATTTCATCCTAGCACATTTATAGTCACGATCGATCGCGACAGATCGACTGTATAAATCGCAAATTCCGAATCACTGCGCCCGGACAAAGATCCTTGATCCTCGTATACGATCGAGCGTGACACGTCGATGCGCGATTAATTGAGTAGAAATACTTAATGGCCGTTTTTTACACCCGATCGATCAAACCGTGACCGCGCGTCCGCGGATCTCATCGGCCTCGATCGGAAGAGAAAATCTCTTAGGCCAAGAACGCAAGCGGTAGATACACTGTAAAAAAAAGTCTATTAAATGTAATACAACTGAAAATAAAACTTTTATCCAGTACGCGTGATTATGAAAATTAATATACTCTCTGTTATGAAATTTATAAAGGTAATTTCATAAGAAAATACATTAATTTTCATAATCACGTACCTATTCAAAAAAAGCTTTAATACATAAAAATATGTTAAAAATACAAAATTTTGTACGATATAAGTATACGACCACCCTAAGGTGTAAAAAAAAAAGAACGATCCGATCCAGCGTGACGGCTCGAGCACTGCGCGCGTTTTCTAAATTCAAATTGCCAAAGACGTCTGTTAAAACGAGCCAATTTAAACCACAATAGGTCGCGTGGGCTCGGCGGTTATGAATCTCCGAAAGCATCTTTTTGACGTGGATAGCGCGTCTCATTGAAATGCATTGGTTCCACGCTTCTCTTATTATCTGTCGCATTGGAGGTACAGTCGATCCCCCCGACGATTTTCTGCAGCCTCCGACAAATGTGTTTGCACACCCCGATGATGAATTCCCTCCCCGGAGACCACCTTCTGACACCAAGCGCTCTTCATTTCTTCTAAATTGAATTCGCTGCACTGAGAAAAAAAATCGTTTGATTTAATTAAATTTTGAGATTACAGGCGGTCAACTAAATATATATAGTCATCCAAAAAAATATTTAATTGAAGTAGCTAACTATTTAGTTACTTGAACTAAATTTTAGTTAGTTTAACTACTTATTTGTTGAAATAACTATGTATTTAGTTTGCCGCCCGTAACTTCAAGATTTACTTAAATCTAACATTTCTTTTTCCTAGTTTAGACGTACTAAATATTCGAATTTGCATTTTTATCCGCTTTTACATGGAAACAAAAATCACCGAGGAGCTCGACTGCACGTAGGATGTATACAGGCATGTACCTCGCGCGGCAAATAAATCGGAAGACCCCAAACGGCAGATCGCAATCGGTAAGCGCGATATATACCTACGAAGCGAAGCCAAGAAACTCGTCGCTATGCGGAACCACGCCCAATTCAATTACAAAATGGTCGGCATTTCGGTGGCCGAAAGGAGGGATCGACGAATTCCTACGCGAGGTACGCGACCGCGAAGCTAAAAAACAACGATCTTTACGGCCACATCGAAAGGTCGTACGCCGTTAAAGCAGTACTTGTGGCTAAATATTTATGACGTGACGATCCGGCGTAGCCGTACATGTATGTATACCGATACGCACGCACTCGCGTACGCGACGCGTCAGGTGCGCCGGTAGCGCGCACGTGTGCGTGGATATACGAGCAGGTGTCGGGAATCCTTTCGTTTCGTGGCCCTTGGAAAGTTCTGTATCCCTCTGACTTACAATCTTATGAAATTAGATTTCTTTCGTCTCTCTCAGCTGATGAATTTTGTAGATACAATGCTTCACTATTGCTACATAATATCGAGTAAAGATGTGTAGGTACTCGAACCGCAACGAGAAAACAGTTTATTTGTAGTTAATAAACGTTTATTTAAAAATGGCGAAATAAACATGTCATTGGATTAAGTAAATATTCGTTAATTATTTATCAGGCACAATCAAAACCTTTGAGGCAATTATTTGAATGGAATAAACATAGTAACAATTAAAATATACTTTCTTGTCCTAATAAAATATTTATTTCCCGTATTTCAAAATATATTTATTAAATATTAACAAACTGTCTTCTCGGTGCGATCAACAGAAATGTTGACGGAGATCTGCTCCATAAAATAAACGTATGTATATGCCCATATTTACTCCAATACTGAATATTTTATACTCCACACATATAACGTATAGTATAAAATATTCAGAAACGCAAATAATTATTGCCTGACAATTTAAACCGCATCCCTCCATTTCTCACAATGGACGATTCCAAATTTCCGAGGCGCGTCCGCGTGCCCGCATCTTCGCTGCAGGCGAGCTGCACCGCGACTGCAGCAGAAACTTCTCCGCTCTCGATCGACACACGGTCCTCTTTCCGCCAGTCCGACGAGTCGTGCGCATTCCGTATCGGAGCACGACTGGAGCCAGAGTCTTGAGCATTTTTTACGAGACGTTGGCTTCTATAAATAAATCTCATTAGCATACGCGCGACGGGACAATCGGACTGGTATGCGCCGTCTCCGCGTTCGCGCAGTAGGCAGCCGATGTTAATCGGGGCTAATGTCGTCAATTGCTCTTTAGAAAGGACGAGCGCGCTGCATTTTTCGCGCCAGCCGACGATCGGCGCTCGCGCCTCGGCGCTTTTCCGAAGGCTCAGAATCGCGCGAAGAAAGCCATCGATCGCGAGTTACGTGATAAACGATTCCTCGTAAAACGCCGTTTAAAAGTGGAGCGCGCGCGGTATAAACGCGAGCGATCTGTACCTATATTGGCGTGCGGATACACCGATATATCTATATCCGCAGATATGCCCATAATCGAGAACCGCTCTTACATCCCGGCGACACCGGAGGCCCCAAGCCAATTTGCGGGATTTCACTGATAATTCAGCTCCGTATAACTGATTTATACGTGTCGTTCGGAGAGCGCGCGCGAGGCGAAAAGCTTCGTTTACGCGCCTACGATGCAATGGGAATGCGATATAAATTCGATTTTTTTCCGACACGGTCGCACTCCGTACAATCGAGATCGAATTGCCGGGAAAAAATGCGGGGAATGCCGATTTAATTGGAAGCGAGACGCCGTGATAGCGACGGTGTCGAAACGTTCGATTATCCGTTTCCGATACGAAATCGCGATCGGCGCTCGGCGTCGAGTCACATAATACAGAGCAGAACAACGCGAAATCGCAGTTCCGTGTCGCTCTGTGGTACAAGTGGAAATAAATACAAACTTTTTACGGCGTTTCGCTCAGGCATTCTACTCGTTATTCAAATTTTACGAAGACTGTAAACTAATACGATTTTTTCACAGCCATCCCACGCAACTTTCTCGTGTAATAATAATAGCGGAGCACGCGTTATTGCTTCACCGCGCGAGCAACTTTATCGTCTTCGCGAATCCGAGGCATAAAACATCAACACCTCGCGTGCTCTGCGTGCCTTCGTGTGTACTTCCTCGTTGAATGTAAGTCCCGCCACACTAATTTTCTAATCGTATCACCGCGAACAGCCCGTGTATAAATTGAGAGAAAAGATCTAGTTGATTACGAACCTGATGGAAAAATTTATTTGAGATAAATAACAATTTATTCACATCGGACAAAAGTCTATTTGAATTTGATAAATATTCTGCATACGTAGACAAAAAAATCAGTAATTTGTACTGCTTTATCCAGCGGTGTTGAGACACGAGCTCATTTTCAAGAATTTGCGCGCAGAGGAGATATTTCTATTTCCTGCTCTAAGCAGCGTGTACAATTGTCCTCTGTATAAATTCTTGAAAATGAGTTTGAGTCTACGCCCTGCTGAATAATGAAGCAGTAAAAATTGCCGTTTCTTCTTTTCCGTGTATCTTTTTTATCAAATTCAAATAGACTTTTGTTCGATGTGAATAAATTCCTCTATTCATCTCTAATAAATTTTTCTGCACGGAAAAAATTGAATAGTAACGATTACTGTCCCAGAATAGTAAATCGATAACAGCTTCGTCGGTATTGCGTTGAATAATGTGCAGCATATTAATGATTACTGTTCGAATAGTAATGATTACTATTCTGCAGATTATTCAATGCAATATTATCGAAGCTGACTTATTATTCTGGTACAGTGATCATTATCATTCAATTTTCTCCGTGTATTAAATTCGTATTAAACTACACGGAGAGATATTTTCAATAAAAATTACCGTGAAATTCACGTAACCATGGGACATGATGTCGATGACTACAATTTTACATTATGCTTCAGGGTAGAATTGACTGTTTCTTCAGGAAAACAAATGACTGAAATAGAACCAGGGATAAATGAATTTTACCATAATCTCTGCAGTAAAAATTTGGCTTTAACGTCATCTCCCACAGATACGTGATTTTCATGGTAATTTTTAACCCCTTGCACTACGCTGAAACTCGGAAAAAGCCGTGCCAAGGCCGTGCCAAATATAAATAAACAATTAAATATCAAGATTCGAGATATTCATATTTGGCCTGAAATGGCAATAACGAGTCTGACCCGTGATATCCACATTTTGGCATGAAATTGAACGAGTCTGACTCGTGATATTCGAGTTTGGCCTAAAATTTTCATCACGAGTCAGACTCGTGAAAATAGTGCAAGGGGTTAACGAACATTTTTACCCGTGTAGATCTTTTCCCTGAGCTTACGCGAACGAACAGCCGGATAACCTCAGAAGTTTCGCAACGCGTCTACATATCGAGATCTCTCAAATGTCCGCGCGCGCGCGCGCGCGCGAGGTGCGAGGTAATTAGAGCAGTTTACGAACTCTGTGCGTATATAGCTCTGCTCTCCGCGGCGAGTCTCTCACCTGCTGCAATCGAGCCACTTCCGCTCTGCGCCTATCTCGCGCGTACGCCTTCCCGAGGAGCGGAGTCATTACCATTCAGACCTCCGCGCCGGAAACGGATGCCCTCCATTATCCCGAGACGGCACACCGTCTCCCAGTTCGCGGGACATTCCGCGCGTCGTCGTCGTCGTCGTCGTCGTATCTTCGACACCTCGAAATTTCATTCGGCTTACTTTCCCTCTTTCCTCTTCGTCGAATAGCTACCGCGAAACCACTGCCGTCGCCGCGCGCGTTATGCATCGGAAGAGAGATCAGCGTTGCGCGCGCAGATATTCTCGCGGCTGATCTGGCTTCCAGTACCGTGTAGTGCGGCCGAATTTCGCCGAGACTACTCGCGCGCGTGTGTGTCCGCGTGTTCACGAGGTGCGTGCGAATGTCGAGGATACACGCGCGGTTTCATTGAGAGGGAATAATGAATGAACGAGAGGCACTTGCACCTTCGCGGATGAAGTCATTGAATGGTCGGTTATTGTCCTCCTCCTCTTTTCTCGTCTTCACTTCTTAATTAAATCGTACACCGTTTTCGAAAATATTTGCAGTTATTTTCTTCCTTTATTATTACGTATCCTTTGTATATTTTTCTTGCTCCCTTCTTCGTCTTCTTTTGGGACAAGAAAAATTACTAATCTAGATTCTAGAGAAATGACTAGTCTAGGTACAGGGAAAAAAATTAATCGTAGCATCTACAAAGTTTGTGGTAAAATTCGGGACAGGGCCAATTTATCATTACGATAACTATAATTTTAGTCAAAATTACAGCAACGCTTGCCACTTCTACAAGTTTTATTATAATTTTTATTATACTAAAATTGTAGTTATTTTAAGGGCTGTTCTTATATTACGTCACACCATGAGAGGGGAAAGAGGATAACGAAAGTGTAACAAAATGTGACATGGTGGAGGGGAGGGAGGCTTATATTTATGACATCACAAGTTTTAGATAAAACGGTATAACATTGCTAAAAAAATTCAATTTTTCGTGTGAAACATTCTTTTATAAATTACAGAAACGCTTGCAACTTCTACAAGTTTCTCTACAATTTTTACTAAAACTGTAACTATCGTGACAATAAATTGGCCTTGTCCCGAAATTTACCACAAACTTTGTAGATGCTACGATTTATTTTTTTTCGCATACAACTTGCATACTTATACGCTTAGACGGCACCACGCGCACAAAGCGCGATATATCTCCTCTACCCCCACGTGTGTGAAAGGTGCGGGCCCGCACGTGGGTGTCTTCGGGTCCTGCGCAACCGGCTAGCTCTTAACTGCAAACATGGTCAGCTGTGCGTCGCAGCGATAACGAAAGGGCGTGGAGGGTTCGCGTTCCGCTGCAGCCGGTATAACGTGTAATCCGGGTTTATCGTCGGATTTGAGAGAAAAGTCCCGACGAAATTCTAGTCTTACGTGAACTTTCCGAAGAGAAATCGAACCGCGATTGATATCCTGCTAACTCGCTAACTATGTCTAGAGTGTCCTAACGTTACTATCGATTCTCAATGACACTCGAACGCGGATATACAACGAGCAACTGGGAATCGCAATGGACCAAGTCGATTTGAAATTGAACACCCGATATTGTATTAAACAGTTGCTTGGATCTATAATCGATAAACATTGAACCTCGAAAAGCGACAAAATTATAAATAATTAGCTCATGCTTTATTTAATATTCAATTCCGACGGTCTTAATCCACATTGGTTCCGAGCCGCGCTCGCGCGCGATACTCGTGTATCTCGTATATTGAATCGAGGTCGACGAAGGCATAAAAATCGACAATATCTTAGCAGGAAATCGGAGCGACAGACCGTATACGCACGTTCTCGTCTTACATGACGGATGACGATAAAAAACACTTTCTGTCGCGAGAGCGAACAATCGCACACCGTCGGGTTACGAGGTTTGTAGATAAATACAAAAATAGCAGGACCGCTTTTAACTCGAGCAGAAAATTGATGGGCGAGCCGCGGGCAACAAAGGTCCACTTCGGTATCCAATAAAAACAAACCGAGCGTTCTTGCCATTGATCGTTCCTGCGGTGACGTTTTTCTAGATATTTATAAAATGCGGTTGGATCGGCGGGTGCTGTAAAAAATATTCCGTAGAGATCGCGTTGTCGGGCCGATGTATGAGATCGGAAGAAGGGAAAGCACCGGGAAGCGGGCACGGAGAAAAGGGAAAGGGAGAGAGGTTGAGGAGAGTTAATTTTTTTTCTGTTCATGAATATCAATTAAACAGTACGCCTAATGATACGTCGGACGATTGGACGGCGAGAGTCATTTACGCCGCGAATCTTCGCACGTATCGCGTGAAATCTCCTCGAGTCCTGCTCGGAGAAAAATAACTTGGTCATTTTAACCAAAATCCTGAAGACCATAACCAAAGCGTTTGATAAAATATGGATCCTCCATCTGTGTTTGGTTTGACTGACCATTTTCTGGTTAGAATGAGAGAGGCATGTAGTTAGAATAAACTAAACTTATAGTCGGAATAATGAAATAATTGGTTCAACTTACTAGTATATTTTGATTAAAATATAAATTCTATATAAATTCTTAAACATTTTAACAGACTAGAAGTCAAGCTACATATTTGTGAGATTTGAGTATTTTCAAAAAATTCCAGAGAATTATTTATTTTTCCTGACTTTTACCTTGACCCACGTAACTCTCTGACAATTCAAGGTTTTTCAGAATTCCCTGACCGCTGGACACCGTGATTATTTTTCTCAGTGTATCGACCACGTGTGCAGCCACACGCGGGACGCGAGCGATCGACCTCTTTTCGCGCAGGGAGAGTCTCTCCGCTTCCTCGAATCGTCCGCGAGAAAAAGTGCAGCTCAGATCTCGTTTTCGACTTGGCCCGAGGGTCCGCTTCCTCGCGCACCGGAGATGGATGGAGATTCCGAGGCGGCCGAAGCGATCCTGCGTGATTTCTATATCGTTAGACCGAATATGGAGCGTCGCAACGCTACCGCGATGAGGAGAAATCGAGATAACTCGGCGCGCTCCTTCCCGGAGTCTCGAATACCTTCAGCCGAATAAAGTCGTTCGTCGGAATCGCGGTTAAGGCGATGCGCGAAAATGCTAATTACCGGGTATAAAAGTGCAACCGAGCGCCAGTTACGACGGAAGTACAAAACCCTTTCGACTGTGTCTATAAAAGGAAAGTATCGCGCGCAGTCCGTTATTATACTTGTATCGCTCGGCTCTCCGTAATTTGAGAAATCGATTGGGACAGCAGCGGTTGCAAAACGGCAGCGCACGATTCGCAGCCGCAGCGGGTACGTGTACCCGAGTCGATTTCAAGACGGCACGAAATTGACATCGGACGACGAGAGACACCTCGCGTGTCGGTACCACGTACACTCCGCCGCTGAGGTCTCTGGTTCGACACCTCGTCACTTTCGACCTTACTTCTGAGCGCGCAACCGTTGCGCCTGATGACCGCTCGACGAAAGAACGAAAAAGGTCGAGACTCGACGACATCCGAGCGTCGTACGCGCGCGACGATACGCGAGTAGATATAGAGGTATCCTGGTTGGAAAGGTCTAGCAATCTCCTTACTCGTAAACCCGCCGTGATGTTTATGCCCGGTAATTATATAATATTACGAGAAAGAATCAGAAAGAGACGGAGAGAGAGAGAGAGAGAGAGAGAGAGAGAGAGAGAGAGAGAGAGAGAGAGAGAGAGAGAGAGGAGTCTACAGAGATAGTAGCACCTTGCCACTCGAGGCGGTAAATCGTGTTAGCGCGAACGTAGATTTTAGAAGAGATCTTTATCTCCCTTCCCGGTGCAACCAGACCAGTCCGGGACACTCGTTCTCCTGTCTGTCGTTCGCCACACTTCGCTTTGCCTCGTTAACCTTCTTTTCGCTCGACTCCCTTTCCTATCGCCCGTTTCTACGTATTCGCGTTCGTTCGCAGTTACGCGTGCCTCGTAATCACGAGCTAAGATTTGGGCTATCAAAATACACGGTACACCGAGGGTAAAGGTCTAGTCGAATGCGAACCTAATAGAAAAATTTATTTCAGATAAATAGGAATTTATTCACCTCGAACAAAAGTTGAATTAGATAAATATTTCGCATATCTTTTTAATCGAGTAGGAACCCAGTACGAACATTTATCAAATTGAAATAGGCTTTTTTCAATTTGAATAGACTCCTATTCATTTCAATTCAATTTTTCTGTTAGAGGTTCGTATTCAACTAGACTTTTTTCTTTGGTGTATGGGTAGGTTGCGAACTACTGCAAGTCTCTAGGCTTGTTGCGGATGTGATACAGGCCTCTCTGTTTTAATCTGGGATGCTGCATATGCTAATGTCGCAAAAAACGAAACGATACACGGCACTATATTTTCATATTATCTATCTCATGATTTCGCATTTGCTTGTTTCGCATAAAAGGGCGAAGAAAAAATCGGGCATGTGGTACCGATGCACCCATCTATCGGGACACTTATGCATTTCCATGTTTGACTGACGAATTGGTAATCTGCAGCGCCCCTCGCGCGGAGAGTTCGAGAATTTTCGCCGTGTTCCGCTCAGTCTCCTGCTACGGCGTCCGCCGGCTGTAGTCAGGTAAGTTTGTGCGCTTTTTTCCGTTCCGATAGTCATATTATGCGATCCATATTGCGAAAATACCGTCGATAACGATGCAAGAGTCATCGATACGCCTAGAACGAGCAGTTTAACATTGAGATTCGATAGAACGGGATGGATTCGAACGGGGAAAAGATGCACGTCGAAAAACGACGATTAGATTCCATTGGCGGCTTGTTGCTAGCCGTGCTCCGAGGCGACTCCTCATCGCGTGCTCGAGTCACAAAAGCTTCCGCGGACGCGAAACGAGCATTATTCGATCTAAATAAATGCCTTATTCGATTCTCTCCGTCGAACGAAATCAATGTTCATGTCAATAATCGTTCATTCGTCAGAAAAGAAAATCGTTGGAACGATGCACCCATCTATCGGTATTTTTCGGTTCTTCAACGAATCACGTGACACGCTTCCCGGTGTGCCCTTCGGCTCGCACAGTTTCTTCGCGAAAACGGTCGTTCACGGTTACGGTTTTCGTGCTTTTCTCAATTGCGACAATCAGATTATACGATCCATATCGCTTTCATCGTTATCGATACGACTAGAACGTGCAGTTAGAACGGGATTGATTCGAGCGCGGAAACGATGCACGTCGAAAAGCGACGATTAGATTCCATTGGCGGCTTGTTGCCAGCCGCGCTTCGAGGCGACTCCTCGTCGCGTGCTCGAGTCACAAAAGCTTCCGCGGACGCAAAATGAGCATTATTCGATCTAAATAAACGCCTTATTCGATTCTCTCCGTCGAACGAATCAATGTTCATATCAATAATCGATCGTTCGTCAGAAAAGAAAATCGTTAGAACGATGCACCCATCTATCGGTGTTTTTCGGTTCTTCAACGAATCACGTGACACGCTTCCCGGTGTCCCCTTCGACTCGCGCAATTTCTTCGCGACAACGGTCGTTCACAGTTACGGTTTTCGTGCTTTCTCAATTGCGACAGTCAGATTACACAATCCATATCGCGAAAATATCATCGATAACGATGACAGTGTTATCGATACGTCTAGAACGTGCAGTTTTAACGTTGAGATTCGATAGAATGTGGCGGATTCAAACGGCAGACAAATGCACGTCGAAGAATGATTTCGTTGGCGAGTTTGTCGCTGGCCTCGCTTCGAGGCGACTCCCTGTCGTGTGCTCGAGCCATAAAAGTTTTCGCGGACGCGAAACGAGCATTATTTGATCTAAATAAACGCTTTGTTCGATTCTCTCCTTCGAACGAAATCAATATTAGTGTCAATAATCGATCGTTCATCAGGAAAGGAAAAATTGTAGGAACGATGCACCCATCTATCGGTGATTTTCGGTTCTTCGACGAGTCACGTGACACGCTTCCCGGTGCCCCCGGACTCGCGCAGTCTCTTCGCGGTAACGGTCGCGGCTACGGTTTTCGTAATTTTTTCAGTCGCACGATTCGTTTAGTCCGACTAAATCTTCCGAAAAGACAGAGATGCGCATCGTCGGGGTACGGGTTGTTCACCTGCCGTGCGGCGGAGCAAGCTGCGCACGTGATCGAGCCATTGCAAGTTTCTCATACTTTGTTGCGATGCATTTGCCGCATCGACGTGCAACTTATTTCTTTTCTATTCTCCCTGCATACTCGACAGAATGGACAGTGACATGACGACTTAAACGCTACGAGAGCAGTAAATATCGCGAGGTGTTCCCGAAAACAGAAGAATGGATGCGCGGTCTCCAACACCGCCATTTCATCGCGCGATGTAAATCTTTCGTCCGTTCGTCCGCGTCCGCGATAAAACAAAGTGTATAAGTGAGAGTGATCGGGAAATTATTCCCACCATGGCCTGTATAAAGTGAATAACAAGTGAAGTGAAGTGAAGTGAGACTCCTTAATGGAATATAAATACGCAACACCCCCCCCCCCCCCCCCCCCAACAAGGATAAAGTCGGCCGCTTCACAACGTTCATCGCGCGGATCTTCGTCAACGAGTCGATCTTGATCATAGGGCATGGGACCACCGTCACAAGGTAGATACCGCATCATTTTACTCGAATTTCAATATATTTAGAAACGAATCGAAGCGTCGGGGATGTCGATCAGTAAATCGAATCATCGCTCCATAAGACAAGCAGAAAAACAGGAAAATAAGATTCCATTGGGAAATTAGAAAATAATTTTTATTGATACCTTTTGAGGTGGTATCTACATCGAACTTGAAAATTTACAGGACGTTTTAGTAAATTTATAGCGATTTAGCCACTCTCGATTAGCACCCCCGTTCCTCCAGATAAAAAAAATACTCACCCTGCAGCAGAAATCCATGCAGCGCGAGGTTCATGGCTACGAGATGGTCGGTTCCGTCCCCCTGAAACATAAACGATATTACAACGATAAGCGCGCGAAACAAATGCGCGCCTCGGAAGGCAAACGTTTTCATATCAGCGTAAAGTCGTCGCGTGCGGGGGCACGTGTTTCCGTCTTTCGCAAGCCACGCGCAGCGGCTACAGCCGTTCGTTCGGGGGGGGGGGGGGGGGGTCGACGGTCTCTCTCGTTTACGTCGCGCCTACCTACACTCCGAGATCGAACGGTCAATATTGAACGATCGCCGTTTGCGTACCCGCATTACGCGCAGGGCACGCGCCTCGCGCGTTGTTTGCAAGAGTCGCAACCCTACCAGACCTCTACTCGCGTGTAATCTCCTCGCGGTTCGACAACCGGCGCGGAGCGAATTCCCCCTTCAATGTTACGGACGAGGTCTCGCCGCGCGCGAAAATCGTAGACCCGTCCCAAGGACTCTTCCGTCGCGTCGAGTCTCTCCTGGAAAATGTCTCAACCGTCACTCGCTCGGGCGAATACCTCTCCGCTCGGTTAGTCATCGAAACCCGGACAAGAGAGGCACGTCCGTAGATACCTACGTGCGAGCACGTGAATGCGTACGTTCGTCACATATGTGGGATTCGCGTGGGCTTCGACCTCCGTCTCTTCTCTATCGAACTAACGAGAGTTTCCAGCGTAATGACAGAGGGCACAGTGCTGATATAGGGTCTCTTTGCGCTCCTACGCGCGGATGGTATACACGAGTGTTGTTATATATTTTCAGACGGGCGTGCGTTTATCGCTGGTGTGGGGGGAGTGGGGAATTTACGCGAGGTGTCGCGTAGGATAGTAGGTGCACGTGGGACGCCGCGTTGATACGCGCTCGGGTGGGCACTGCGTATTTTACGCGCGTTCTCTGACCGAGCACCGGGACCGGAGAACTAAACTGGGACGGGCGGAAGCACGTGTAGTCGGATATTTAGGGTTTAAGTGCGTTGATATCCGAGGACGTGTAAAGTACTTTGCTCTCGCGTTGGCTCTTCATTCTACATTGTATTAAGATTTCAGGCAGTCGAAGAAGGGGCGACCTCTCTTACGCTATTACAGCCTCGACCGAGAAAACAGTTTATTAATTGTTTATAACTGTAATTTTAAATATGACGAAATATGAATATTTCGTTAGGAAAAGAAAATACATGTTGATCGTTGAAATCTTAATTTCATTAAAATGGTTGCCTCAAAGGATCAAACTGTGCCAAATAAATATCGCAACAGGTAGCGAATATTTACTTGATCCAATAAAACGTTTATTTCGCCATATTCAAACAAATATTTATTAACTACAAAGAAACTGTTTTTTCGGTGTACACCCAGATAGACTTGTATGATCGTCACGACGTTTATACAAACTACGATAGTTGATTCTTCTAAAGTCTGTTTATTTTGTCGCATGAGCGTAGAGAAATAATGGTTCTTTAAAAAATTGTCATATTTACATTATAATTTCATTCAAATGAATCGCCGTATTTATCGCGGCAACATATCTGCGAAAAATGTACGATATATTGAATAAGTGTTTAGGATGTCATTTGTTTTAAGATGGAAATCATTTAATGACACAAATACGTTTGCTTAATGATGAGTCATTGAGCGCACAATCTTGATGCATCTGATGAGTTGACACTACCTAAAGTTACTGTACAATTTACGTAAATTTTTCTATCCGGGCTGCCCACCGCGGAATATTTTTACGCTGACCGTCCTCTATGGGTGATTAATAGAGCGAAGCGCGGCAGCTCTCATTAAGACTCGCGAAATCCATCGGCGGACCTGGCGTTCTTTCGAAAATTATTTTCACCTTACGTAAAGGCGTGGACGAGCACGTTTTCTTCGCGAGTCGGCTTTCCCCGATTTGTATCGTCCGATCGAAAGACATCGGCCACGCCCGAGCACGCGTCCACTGCCTGCGTATAAGTCATACGAATACACGCACATGGCAACACGACTCGCGATCCTTCGTACAGAAGCGACTTTTTTTTCGGACCGGCAGATCGGGAAGAATCGCGTGTCTCAGCGGGGTTTCGATATACGATCGAACCGATTGATTAGCGTCCCGAACCATCGCGTGACGCGCGAGCAGTAGCGTGTAGGTCGCGCGCGCGATCGAGATGTCCAGATCGAAATCTCAGTCTATTAAAAAGAGCTCGACCGAGCGATTCGCCAGGGGGGTGTCCCGTATATCTCATGTATGCGCGCGTAAGTCCACGCACCGATTCTGACCCAGATTCGTTTGGATTCGCAGTCGGTTAAGGCTACATCCCACATTCTCCACGGTGGATATACACAACGCGCGTATTTAGAGAAAGCGAAATTTCGATCCGCTATACGTCCCGTGCGAATCGTCCTAACTACAATCGGCAATAATCCGTGGGAAGCGATCCCTCAACCGGGTCTCGCTAGGGAAGAAAGGGTCTGCGATGAATTATCGGCTTTCAACGCGGCTTTATCCGTATTGATATATCTATGCGCGGGATGACTGTCCAATTCCTTGTCCTTCGGATTTTTATTTTTACCATGGCAACCTGATTAACAAATATTATCGATTATCTCGAAATAAACTGCAGATATCAAAAAAAAGTTTAAATAAAAAATATTCATCTATATTTTAACTATAAGAAAGCTTATTCACAGTTTTCGTACATCTCCGCTGCGTTTCGAGATAATCGCGTTCAAAGTCAAACAGAAACTGGAGCGTCTATCCTACTTTTACCCTAAGGCTTAACTCACACGGTGCGACTTCACTGCAACAGCAGTGCGACAGAACTGACGCATGCTGTCGCAGGAATCGACGACTTTCCTGCGACAGTTTTGTCCCACCGCGTGAGCAGATGCGCGGCAAACTAACACAACGACACCGCCACTGTAGGTGTCATACAGCCAAGCGCGAGGTGCGTGTCGCACTGCTGTCGCAGGGAAGTCGCACCGTGTGAGTGCTTCGCTGCGTCTCCATGCTGATTTGCCGCGTGCGACGTACTCTCGACCGAGTCCGACCGAGTGCGACAGTTTTGTCGCAGTGAAGTCGCACCGTGTGTTGGCTCTAAGCGTGACGAGAAAAATCTGCAGCGAGGAAACTCTTCTCCCGCGCGGTTTCTGGATTATCGAGAGCATTTTTTATTGCGATAAAGACAGCATTTCACGCTTTCTAAGCGATCGCACACGTTTATTTTCTTTCGCAGTGAGTCATAATTCCCACGCCAGTAACCCAAACATTACACGTCATTTCTACGGATAGGGATAATCGGCCGATTGTCAATCTTTTATAGAGACGTTTCGAACGAGATTAAAGCGCCTTCGTTTCCGTCTGAGAGTAAGAAAGTCGTTCGAGGATGAAATCGTTGCTCGAGGCTCACCCGCCTTTGTTGCGAGTTTCTTTTATCTCGCTTCGGCATGCAATTCACCGATGGAATAACGGAACGAGATAGAAAGGGGCGACGAACTTTCGTGATCACCGATTTTTTAACGATATTCAATTCAACAATCACGTCTCCGTGGATTTTTTGCGATTAACTTACCTCGGTCAAAAGCAATTATAATTTAATATCCTTGAACGAGGTAGAGGGGCGACGAATTTCTCGAGACGTAACGTGATCACCGATTTTTTAACGATATTTAATTCAAGAATAACGTCTCCGTGGGTTTTTTGCGATTAACTTACCTCGGTCAAAAGCAGTTATAATTTAATATTCCTTTAAATGTACCATCGCGAGTCAACGAGCCGATTTTACATCAAGGAACCGTTTTTGCTCAGCTTCACAATTTACGATTGAAATTTCAGTCTCGTAACGTCGAAATTTCTAAGGCTATCGAAAAGTATTATACCATATCATAAGAATTATTTATTGAATTCATTACCACGTAACATTTCTCATTTTTTCAACGAAAGATCTTCAAATCCAGATCGAGTCACGCTATCTAAAACATATCCCTCCCAAGGACCGTTAAACGCCGCATCGAGAGCCGCGTCTCACGCGAGAGAAGTTATTTTTTATAAACTCGACAGCCAGCTTTCCGCTTTTTACGTACTTTCACGTCGCGCGTTCGACGCGTCTTACGCAATCGTGATATCGAGCGATTCCCTCGACACACGCGACGAATACCTATATTCGGCGCCGTTGAATAGCGCGCGCGTGAGGATCCGTCAACGCTCGCGCGGATCAGCTGATTCGGACGCGAAGCCGAGAGCGAAGAGGATCCCGATCGCGGCGGCCGCGACGACAGCGTCGCCGTTACTTTCACTTTGGACGCAAGAACCGAGTTGCAAGTTGAAAAATGTATTCGCGCGAGTGCGCCTCGGCGCTGTGATAGGGCCGGGGAGCGGGGAAGGGGGGATGCACGAGTTCTCGACGGTGTCGATATCCTTTAAGGTATTCCAAGATGGCACCGTGCAGGTAACCGCGGATATTTAAATATTTATCGGCTAAGCGACGCGCCGAAGATCGAGAATCGGCTGTTTCACCTCCACTAAGATATCCGCGCTGCCGCGTGTTGCGATGACCCAGTTTGGGTCGGAAGTGGCCTTCGCGATAAAGCGTTGGTCCGGCAAGCTACGTCGTCCTTCCTAAACATTCATGCGTCTATCAAAATACGAATGAGGGGGGGAGGGAGGTGGTTAGTCATCCGCCGGACGGATATTAATTTCTCACGTTCAGATAGACTTGTATGATCGTCACAAATTTCATGCGAACTAAAATAATAGATCGTTCTAAAGTTCAGTTTTTTTGCTGCATGAATTTGAAAAAATAACCATTCTTAAAAAAAACTGTTTAATTTACATTACAGTAAGATTCAAATTAATCGCAGCTCAGGTAGACTTGTATGATCGTTACGGCATTCGTACAAACTAAAATTGTATTGATCATTCTAAAGTTTACGTTTGTTTTGCCACATGAATTTGAAAAAATAACTATTCTTAAATAAATTGTTAGATTTTAGATTAGAGTGTGATTCAAACGGATCACAGTATTTAATGTAGCAACGTATTCTTATTATTCTTTTATCGAGTACACATCCAGCATCTTGTTTGTATTATTCAAATCAATTTGCGTGACAAATATGCTCGCTTAATAACAACTCACTGAGCGCACAACCTTGATGCATCTGACGAGCCAATACTGCCTTGAGTTACCGTACAATTTACGCCAATACAAAGGCATAACCTTTCCTCGAGTTCGAATTTCGGACAATGTATCTTTCCAGTCATCCGAGATCATTCTTTTGTTTCCAATGATCGCTTTCTCTTCGGCCACAATTACGTTCGGCGTTACAAAGAAGATTACCTACGTTACAATTAAATTTGCCATTCGACGAACGAACCGCGAGAGATGATCGCGTGCCGATTGAGGAGCGAGTCTCGCTCGATTCCATTGTTCGTTTTCCGGTTTATTCTCGGCGAGCGCGATTTCACAGCGTCGATGTATTTAATCGTACACCCGCAGACGCGTCGATTTAGGCCCGCTGCACACGTCCGTCTTTTAACCGTGCGGTACCGCTGCGGTGCTGGAATTGCGGTCGGTGATACCATAGATAGATTGTAGCGCTGCACACACACCTCCGGTGACGTTGCGGCGCCGTGCGTTCCTCTTGCGGCAGTCTTTCGCCGCAGTTCCCCACGACACCGCAACGATACCGCACACGCACCTCCGGCTTCTCAGTACTTTCCCGTCTATAGAGTGCATTGAATTGCTGCGGCAACGCGGATCCGCAACGACATGTGCACCGGGACTGATATCACCAACCGCAATTCCGGCACCGCAGCGGTACCGCACGGTTAAAAGACGGACGTGTGCAGCGGGCCTTATCGTCGAAACCGGTTCGATCGGTCATCGCGGTTCGTCGATTTATAATATGTATCCGCGCGCATACACCATTTCTCTCTCTCTCTCTCTCTTTCTCTCTCTCTCGCGCGCGCGCGCGCAAGGAGCGATGTCCGCAACGATCGTAGACGCTGATCGCACCGCGTGATACGCAGCCGTGAAAACGCTCGACTTATTTTTTACCGCCGATTTGGAAACCGGCCGAGTCTCCACTCGATTCCTCGGTGTCGCTTCAGAAAAAACCATAGGAATTTTTCGTCGCGAGAACACGTTTAACGCAGCTCGAAGAGGGACCCCGAGCGATACGCGAAAGCCACGCCAAAGATCGATCGTTTCGCGAGTCGCTCCGGTAGCCGCGGCGGTAGGTAGACAGGTACGCGGATAAATCGGGTTACTTATAGTAGGTGGATACGAACAGCCGTTGCTCCGCAGCGGCGGAAAAAAGTTGACCGGTGATCGTAGGCGGATTTCTCTCCGATCGAGTTATGTAAATCATTATACGTAGTGCAACGTGTATACACGGTGGCAAAATCGTAAATTCGCCCGGGCGAAAAAACGCTCGCTCTCGATTCGTCGAGCGTCCCCGGCGACGTAGTGCGGTAATCGCGATCGAGAGTTCGCACATGAAAACGCCGCGACGAAAGAAAGATCGACGGATGGAGATAGATCGATGGAAAGGCTTGTGCGTGCCGTGGGATCGAGGCTCCGTCCGTGAGCGATGCGCTACGAAACGTGGAATCCGCAGGCGACCCGTAAAATGTAGAGAATCGTTGCTCAAGAGGGACTGAGGGAATTTTAGAAGCGTTCTGCACGAAACGCATGACGCAGCTAGAGTGCTGCGCTTACATTTCATCCCATTTCTACTTCGCAAGACGAGGACAACGACGCCTGAAGGTACACCGAGAAAACAGTTTATCTATAGTCGATATACCTATGTATACTTGATTATGGCGAAAATAATATTTCTTTGGGCCAAGGAAATATTTGGTAGTTCTTACTCTATTTTTGTTTTAATGGAAAAGACATTCTAATGATTAACATAGGATTTATTTGGCCCAGTGAAATATTTCTTTCACCTCAATCAGACATACAATTATTAATTACAAATAAATTCTTCTCTCGGTGTATATAGATTCATGATGATGCTCAACGCTTATTTTTAGCGTCGAATAAATCAATTGATCAAGATTATTCACAAATAAGCAGTTGATATTTAACGAAATTCATTTTTGACAATTTGCGTAATTCGAATAACAGAACGTACGTTAAATACCAACTGCTTATTTGCGACAAATTTTGATCACGTGACATATTTGACGCCGAAAATAAGCGTCGAACGTCACCATGAATTTGTACCTTTAAATCCCCACGATTCTCGTACAGCCGCTCGGCAACTTTCGACTCTCGTCTACGTACATACGTATCTCTCTGCAGTCTAATTCCTGCCATTTCCTGATACACCTACACCGAAAATTATTATACGCGCGACTATCCGGAGCAGCGTCGCGCGGGCTGACGCAGCGGACGCGTCCGACGAAAGTAACCGCGACGTCCAAAAGTAACGAGCAGGTCGTGAGGCGACTGCCGCGGTGACACGGGGAACACCTACGCGCCATGACGTCAGTCGTCTCATAAATTTCACTCTTTTCAAAAGCTCACTCGTCGGAGTTACAATATGTTCCGCGCTCACATTGGAGCCCGGACGCCGGCGTCTTTATTAGATGCGCTCAAAGTGTAGTTGACAGATGTACGGGGCAACGGTGATAATGACGGGCGGGAAGGTGGGACAAGTACGGTGAAAAGAGGTTCGCTTCGCACCGTCGTTTCCGGAAGTTAATAGATTATGTAGAAACTCCTTCGTGCCGTTTATTACATTGAACTTTACACGTGCGTGTAAGAAAATTACACCCAGGAAAAAGGTCTAGCTGAATACGAATCTTATAGAAAAACTTATTTGAGATGAATGGGAATTTATTCACATCGAACAAAAGTCTATATGAAATTGATAAATGTTCTATTAGGTTCGTACTCGATTAAAAAGATACCATATGAGGCTAAACTTACCCACCAGGAAAGAAACTTCAATCATTATTATCTCATTACCAATGAACTTTTAGCATACACCTGTATAAGACACTTTGTTGTAGATAAAAATATAATCTTCAAAAAAGTATTATACAAACATAAGTCAAAAGCTTATAGATAAAGAGATAATAATGATTCAAGTTTCTTTCCCGACGAATAAGTTTAGCCTCACATATGATGTGTAAAACATTTATCAAATTCAAATAGACTTGTCCAATGCGAATAAATTCTTCTTTATCTCAAATAAATTTGTTCATTAGGTTCGTATTCAACTAGACTTTTTCCTTCAGTCTACAGACTTGATAAAAGCGATTTGAGCGATTACATTACTGGAAGCGATCCAGCGAAGTGCGAAAAAGTCGAGAACAAATTTTTAAAAAACGCAATTATCCCACTAGATCCTATAATCGTATAAACGATAAAATTAATAAAGAGCAAACAGATTCCACCGTCCACATTTCGCTCGCAGCACGGTAGTCTGCAGCTGCCGGAATGGAAATCTGCGGCGCGCGCGCGAAGCACGCGTAAGATCTCTTTTCCGCGCGCGGATCGAGGAAGGCGTAACGTAGAAGTAGAACGAGAAGCGAACGTATACAAACCCATACTATGTACACACACGGGCGCCGGTGCACGTCGTCGATTACGGCATTCTCGGGCCGATCGACGAGATGCACCGGTACGGGATTATAAAGATCCCGCGTACCGTTACAAACGCGCGGGCGCGCGCGTGATTACACCGCGGAGCACGGGAGGCTGAGCGCGCGTATACGTGCCGATATATCGGTGAGCATTCGTGAGCGTCACGCGGACGCGTAGCAGCGAGGGCACGGAGAGGAGTCGCGCGACTTTCCCTCGCGACTCACAGCTGACTCCGAGAGAAGCCTACGTGGAGGAGCGGTTCGACGCGGATCCCTTTATTTACTCGCGTTGATCGGCGACTGCCACGTGGATCGAGGCGCCGTTTTTCGCACATCTTTATGCGATTCCCCGCTGTTTCGTTTGCCGATTTATGCCGGCCGCACGCATTCCGATTCGGTGCAAAATTTGTACTGTAAAATAAAACGCAGACGTTGTGGGAACGCAGAAATAACGGCCCCGGTCCACAATGCACGCGCACGGCGCTAAATTTGGCCATTCAAGTGGCACAGCTTTTTATCCACTGAACAAATTGATAAATCTTTGGTAACTCTAACCTTCCTTGATAACAATTTAACGTAGTAAAAGCTTTAGTGTGCGCGGCCGGCTTCAAGGTGCGCGAGACAGAAATAAAAATCGAGTCTCGTCTCGGTTCGGCGTTTCGTCCCGCCCCAATAATATCTACATATATTTCGTGCGATCCACAGCTTGGATTCGACAAATGGGATCGCCAATTGGCTCGCTTACGGGAGTTCGTTCGTTGGCCCGGAAACGGCTAGTCGAGTCACGCTCACGACGTTACCCAATAACCGTAATTATTCGCAAATTTCGACTGCGAATTCCGTAATATTCGCGGCCCTGATCGGCGCTCTGAATTCGCGATCGACCGAGGCACGCGTACGTGGTACGATCGCGTACGTATGCAAACGTTACGAAGGCGTTACATAACGAGACGTATCGCCAGGAACGCGGCAAGAGCAAGAGTTGCCAACCGTGTCGTCGACTGCGGGGATTACGTTTTTGCCGTCGTAAAACGCGACGCGGTGCTCGGGCCTCTAAAACAATGGGCATCGACGGCCTTTCAAGAGCGAGTCCGGTACCGTGTGCTCGCTTTCCTTCGCCGATCTGGAAGGTCCGTTTTTCGATTTTACCAGCCGACTCCGAAGAGCCGGATCCAACGGGGCGACGTTGTTTATATCGGGCGCGACGATCGTTCGATCGATAAATCGTTTCCGGATGTAACGAACCGCGGCGCGTTTACTGGCCGCCGGCTGCGAGATCGAGCCGCGATAGAGATTCTCGCCTTGATTTCTCACGAACTCGCTCTGCGACTTCGCGTCACCGTCGCGTCGGCATTCCGATACGCGGAAAACCGTCGCAATCGATTCTCGCGCACAGGGACCACGTGGAGACCATGCCACGTGGCTCCGTCACGGCGGAGCCGACGCGTTGCACTGCCTACATCGCATCGCAGCGGCAACGAGACCTCCGAGACCCCTCACGATCCTGGAAATTCATTTGGGATCGTAACGAACGAGGCGGGTTTGCGTTAGACTGCACTGGAAGCGTTCCTTCTCGCTTCGTTTAAATTCTCGCGTGCGCGCCCGCAACTGGCTACAAGTATATGTACTCGGTAAACGACGGATAATTGGAAAAGAGAGTACGGGATTTTTTGCCGCAGTTGCATAAAGGTCGTCGACTCTTCGATGAGGGATCAGACTCGAACTGCAAACAAGGAGCAGATATTTTCGTCTAGAAACACGTTTTCTTTCTCGGGATCATCGTACTGGATCGGCGTCCGAAAAGGGGGGAGGGGGATTCGGACGAGTATATGTACTCGGTAAACAGCGGATGATTGGAAAAGAGAGTATAAGGTTGTTCTCTCTCTCTCGCCGCAGTTGCATAAAGGTCGTCGACTCTTCGATCAAGAATCAGACTCGAACTGCAAACAGGGAGCAGATATTTTCGTCTAGAAACACGTTTTCTTCCCCGGGATCGTCGTACTGGACCTGGCGCTCGAAAAAGGGGGATTTAGGTTTTTCAAAGCAGTCGCGTTACATAATCGATTCTCCGAGTAGAAAATTCCGGCAGAACGTTCATCGGGAAGAAACGCGCGCGAACATTCCCCTTGCGAGAAACAGCAAAAGTTTTCCGAGTCCGATGAGCGCCGACTGTTTTGCCCGCGAGGCGGGATAAGAACTCGACAACGCTCGATCCGACTCGCTCTTGCTAATTCGCTTTCGTTTTCGGTACGGGTGTGTCCCGCAACGGAGATTCCTCTCGGCGGTCCGACGAAAACCCTTGACAGTCGCCAATCGGAAACCGGCCGACGTGCGTCGCCTTGAGAAAAGCGAAGTAGAAGTCCGGCGTTGCCGTTGAAAGCGAGAAACTGTCGGAGATCCTTGAGCGAAACGTGCGCCGGGTACCGCTGCACTGTTGGCTTAGACGTAACGGGCGTGAAAAATGCGGTTGTTGTATCTATATCGTTTGAGTCTGTCGGCTCACTCGTCGGATAGATGGAAATCGACGAACGAATTACGGAACCGCCGTTGACGTGGAACGCGAATGGCAAAAAGTTCATTTTAAGAAATCTTCAAATCCAGCTTAGCAATTATAGTCGTAACTGGAGGACATTAACCAGACATATTTTTTTCGATAGATATAACCGTAAATTACAGCGTGGTTAGACACCGTCTCTCATTTCGCGTGCCACGATTTGTGGTTATGCGGGCAAAAAGAATCCGGCGACAGCGATAAACCTCACTTTTAATGTTCTCCAGTTGCTCTAACTAAAAAGAATTAGAGCGAGTGTCGGGCGCTCGTTATTTACTTTCCTGCTTTCGTTTTCTTCCCCCCTCGCCGCAGCTCTTATTTCCTTTTGGTACTCGCGTTCTCGCCAAAACGGCGTGCGTTTTTAGCGACGCGAATGTGGTGCGAGTGTGTCGCTGTTGATATCCGGCACCGCGTTTTTCACCGCCGATGCGAGAAGCTAAAACGACGAACGCTGGGAAACGTTGCTCTTGTTGCGCTTGTTATTACACCCGGCGTCATGGATGAAATGTCATTTTTTGTCACTCAGTGTCAAATACTCGGTTTCATGGGCGTCCTCGACGCATGTGAAATCATCTTTCACACACCAATTCGTGAAAAGTTGCGCAGTGCGTGAAATAACCTGCGCAGTGCGTGAAATCGTCAATCTCGTATTTGACACTTAGTGACAAAAAATAGAATTCGTTATTCGGTTGTTTCGCGCCGTTCTAACGAGTGTGATTGCCGTACTCGCTTCGCTCGTGCGGCAAACTTCACACTCGTTAAAAACAGCGCTTCACGCCCTAATAACGAAAATAACTATTTAAGCATGTCAGCCGATGAACAATTATTTCTCACGCTCTCATTAACTACGGTGACGTTTGCCCTGGTCAACGAAAACATGAGAATTGATTCATCATTGATCGGTACATTTAAAGGTGACATTTGGAAAAATCACCAGCGACAGGATCCGCGACGCCGGAAGTACATCCCGAAGCGTCTCGCAGGAGGTCCAGTTTGGTCCCGGCGCGAGAATTGCGAACTTGCGAAAATTAAAAAAATCTTTTTCTAAAACTTTATACCTAGTTAGATAGAAAATAATGTTAAATTGCAAATTCGAAGTAAATGAAATAATTCAAAATTAAAATTTTTGAAGTAATTTTAAAAATTAATTAATTAATCATTACTAAATTAAACATTGATATAATTTATAATAAATTTAAATTAGTTTTCTAAAAAATGAATTAATTCGTTAATTGGATGCAATCGCTCGTTCCAGAACGACTCTAAACACGCTAAACAAGGCAACCAC
Source organism: Xiphydria camelus (assembly GCA_963678675.1). Lineage (NCBI taxonomy): Eukaryota > Metazoa > Arthropoda > Insecta > Hymenoptera > Xiphydriidae > Xiphydria > Xiphydria camelus. The sequence goes on along the minus strand of OY783191.1, from coordinate 32,367,958 downwards.
AGCCTGCACCCGATCGTTTCCTATTCCTCCATTGCGCAGCGCCGTGTTTACGACTCTCAAATAAAGATCGCGCGTAGCCTGCCAGCTACGCGGCGTTTCCTGCAATACTGCGAATGGAATTTCCACGCTTTTCCCCGACGCCGCGTGGCACGCGACGTTGCGTTTACGCCGACGGAAAGTCGGCTGGGAAATCGCGTGGCGCAGGGTGTCCAACTCGGCGAAAGGCGAATTTATACGACGGCGAAATAAGCTTCGAATTCAAAGTGCGTCGATTCGCCCATTTTTGGTGAATTTCAAAACGCGAGAAGAAGGAAATAAAGAGAGCGATGACCGTCCGCCAATTTGGTTCGATTCATAATCAGCGGCTCCTTTCGCGGAGGCTGCGGGCAGCTCCCGGCTTTCGCGTGGAATATGTAAGTATATGCGAGATTAGCTAACTTCCGAGAAAACCCGGCACTTCGCTCGTCCTCGTAAAGCGCGAAATATAGGTACGCGCGTGTTCGCGAGTATAATGCACATTTGGAGATAAACGCTCCCGGAAGCTGTTGAGAAACTTGACGCCAAAAGTGGATAGGCTCATTCAGAGCAGCAGCGGCGGCGGAACGACGACGCACGATAGGGTTTATTCTTCCAGCGATACTTGCAGGATTATATCAGGGGATTATAATTCCTGAGGCAATTTGTCTCTTAACAGACACAGATATGAGATAAGATATCCCTCGAAACGCATGAGCTGAACGAATGTGTTCCCTCGAGAATTCAGCGCGAGCTCATGAAATCTCGGAGCACGTACTTTGCGATAAAGGAGAGGGAGATCACGAAATCTCAGAGTTCTAATCTGCGGCGAGAGAGAGATCATAAAATTTCTCTCGTCGCGAGCTACTGCAACCAGATAGATTTGTACGATCGCCACGACGTTCATATGCACTACAATAATCGATTGCTCAAAAGTCAACGTTTATTTTGCCGCGAGAGTTTAGAAAAATAATTGTTCTTCAAAAAATTGTCATATTTACATTATAATGTGATTCAAATTAATCGCTGTATTTATCGCAGCAACATATCTGCGAAAAATGTACGATATATTGAATAAGTGTTTAGGATTTTATTTGTATCAGTTGGAAATCATTTAACGATGTATAGCTGTGCTTGCTGAATGATGACTTATAAAATGCACAGTCTTGATGCATCTGGTGAGCTAATACTACCTACAGTTGCTGTACAATCAACGTACATTTGTCTATCCGAAAGTTGACTGTACAAACGAGGTGATTTATACCTACGAGTGCAACAGGTGGTCGCGCAACGACTCATATGCCAATGCGTCTCGCGATAGCGAGAATTAAAACTCTGAGAGCAACTCTACAGCGACGTCTCGACTAACGTTAATCCAGATTCAACTCCGTTAAGGGGTGCGGTTAAACGGCCTGTGATAGCGCGAGCCGCGCCTCGCGCGCCTTTGATCCGTGTCGAAAAACCGACAAACGATGGATCGCGCGAACTTGGCTCGGCTCGCGCTATCACAGGCCGTTTAACCGCACCTTTAGAAATCCGTAGAGGAAAGCCAGGTTTCACGCGCGACGCGATCCTCCCAACGACGTATTCGTCGACCGCGATTTACCAACCTGTGTTCGTCGACGATGGAGCCACGTCGGTGTCCTCGCAGCCTCCGTTTCTCCCCCTTTTACAATTTTTTTTGTCCTCCTCGCCCGACAGAGCGACAGATTCTTCCGCGGCACACGAGTTAATCCTTTGTCCCGCCGTACGAATTCGTCAGTCAGCCTCTGGAGTGAACACTCGAGAGCCCGGGCATGCTTCCGCGCGGAAGCTTCAGCGTTTTAAATTCATTTCACGACCGGCCACTGCGCTTCGTATACCCGCTGCAGTCATCGTCGGTACCGGCCTGGACGTCTCGCACCGCGATCATCAACCGCGGATCGGGGACCGACCCTGCGCGATTTCCCGGCCACGTAAAACTCGCGCGAAAAGGCACACTCGATCCGGTTGACGCGCCGCGAGGGCAACGCGCGATTTTTCACTTCCGTCGGCTGCAGCCAAGGTGGACGACTTCCTCGGCGCGGCTCGAAAAGGATGTCGGTGCAACGGGATCCGTTGTGTATTTCGCCTTGCAGCCGTGTATCGCGGTCGATTGATCGTGACGCGCAACCGATCGGTTAACGGTAAAGCGAACTCCCGTATCGTCGAGACGTGCGTCTGTCTGCCACCCGGCAGCGCGAGTCCTCGAAAGCTGCGCGCTCGGAAAATCCTTCCTCCGTTTCCTCCCGACGCCGCAGTCGCCCTCGTGCTCCACCTTCGCGGCGTTTCCCCGGGCAAAAACTCGGGAAACGAGCGCCCGCGCGCAGTCGTTCGCTCCGCGCGGTCTTTCGCGCCGAAACACTTCTTTCGCGAAGTACACCAAAAACCACGAGACTCGACTTCTTCCCGTGTCGCGCGCAGCCGGTACGCGACTCCGCGGACTTTCTTCTCGCTCCTCGAGAGCGCGCGGGCAATGTCGATCTTCGGTCGTGCGTGTTTACGTCGCGCGTGCGCGCGCACAGCTGTTACCGCGCGCCGATACGGATTCACTTTCGGCGGAGGCGGAAATCGGTCCGCGGGGATCTCGCCGCTGCACTTTCCTGCGTCGCGAGAGTCGCGCGCGATTCGTCCGACGAATAACTGCGCGCGCGTGGGCTCTCGAGCGCGACGGTTCGACGCACTCGAAAACTGCTGGCGGTTGCGGATGGAGAACAAATTATCTCCGTTTCTCCCGACTCGCTGGACCGATCCGTCGTCGATCCTCGACGTCGCCGCGGCGCTTTCTTACCGGCGCGGCACGATACGATCGGCGAGTAATTGGTATCGTCAGGGGGGAGTTCCCGTGCACACGCGCGAACAACCAGACGCGAAAGGGGGGACGGCGAATCGAGCTGCGGCGCACGGACGGTCGCGCGAACTCTCCGAGAGGGGCGATAGCACGGGCAAAGACGTTGCTGCGACGCGGGGACCTTGGCCAACCACACCGCGGGGAAGCGATCGCGAGACTGAGACCACGATCGTCGGCGACTGGTAGCCGGTGTGTGCACGCGTTTCTTATTCCGCTTGTCGCGGAGGCCGAAGCCCGCGAGTACGCCCGAAGTGTCCCCTCTGTGAGGCGCGCGCGCGCGTTCTCGGTTCGTATCGTACGGAGAGAAGGGAGACCCCGACGCGCGCGGTAACCAGGCTGCAGCGGAGCCACGCGCTGCAACTTCACCCTCGGTCCTCTGAATCTCTCTCAAGGTCCTCGCTTCGAATCCGGGATACGATCCGGTCGCCGTCGACGATTCTCGATCGAGGTCGGGGAAATGACGGCTGGAATCTCGCGGTGTCACAAGAGTGATTTTATAAGAGCGTTCTCGATGGAAGCGGTCGGTCGAAATTGAAAGTGTCTGCGACGAGATGAGCCGGATACGGACTGCGCGCGATTCGCTATTTTTGATTCGTACACTGAGAGGAATAATTGCTAGTGCCGAAAAAACGTCTTCTTCGATTAAAAACATGATATAATTTTAGTATCAAGTCGTAGTTTTCTTCGTGCAAGAAAATATTTGATAGGCTCGAATTATTTTTCTTTTTTCTTTTTGCGGAGAAAGAATTTTTTGCTCCACGACGATATTCTTGAATCAAGAGAATACATATTATATATTCCTCGATTAAGAATCCATATCCTTCAAAACTTGTAAGATAATGTGTTCTCGATTCAAGAACTATTTTTTTGCCACTGGCAATTATTTCTCTCAATATACTGGGAAAAGTAATTAGGTTAAAATGACAAAACGCATTTAGTTAAACGTGTTTAGCTATTCTTACCGAAATACTGGTCAGTTGAACTAAATTTTTAGTTAGTCTGACTAAATGTTTAGTTATTCTAATCAAAAATGGTCAATTTAATCAAACAGATGGAGGACCCACATTTTACAAATAGTTTGATCATCGTCTCCAAGATTTTGATTAAATTGACCAAATCATATTTCTCAGTGTTGTGCGTCTTATGCACGAATAGTCTGTACCGTATGTCTGACGGCAAGCGCAACAGGAGCTGTAACCTAAAATTTGACTTCTCGGCAGTGTTTGGAGGGTGCTCAAGTCACTCACAAATAAGAAATAATTGACAGCTATCGAGAAATCAGACATTTTGACACTTTTCGCCCTTACGCTGTGCGAGCAGCGTTTATGAGTGACTCGAGCATCCTCCAAACTCTGCCGAAGTCAAATTTTCAGGTCACAGCTCCTGTTGCGCTTGCTGTCAGACATACGGTATAGAACTATGCGTCTGAATTTGATGTGTCCGAAGATGGATACACGTGAATGTAGGTATACGAATTAGCGCACTGCGAATCAAAAACCACGAATCGCGCATAATCTGCACCTGCCTATAGGGTTAGTCGATTCAAATTTCAAGACGTCCAGGAAAAATTAATTCAGATCTCGACCAGCTGTAAAATTCCAGACTGTTGCCGGTGCAATTTCACGCGTTTCTCCCACCACGTGCACCGATTGGTCAAATCGCTGCGCTTGAACGACAAAATTGCTCCGCGTGCGCGATCGTCGGATTTTTTTCATCTTTGCGCATATATATATTGCATATAAATGCGGAATATATTACGAAACGCGAGCCATGTCTGCGGAGACGGTTTCTCCGCGGAGAAAACGCGTTGCCAACATTGCGGAGCGCTCTCAACCTATACTCGCGGTTTCTCAAAATTCGCACACAGACGATCGGGATCGAAAATGAATTCAAGCAACACCCGGCCGCGCGCGTGTATCGAAATCGACGTACATTCTGCGGTCGCGCGAGCTCAGCTTCCAGTCGCGGAGGCTCGACGGAATTTCGAACGCCATTCCCGAGGCGACATTGGTAAATCTTTTGTGGAATCGATGGAAATCGGCCCCAAGGCCGCTCCTGCGGTCGCCACCGCTGCGAAACGGCTGGAGGCTCCGCGAAGAGCGACACGCGACGCGCGATAGTTTTCGCGCTCTAATCGGTGGAGAGAAATTGTCCTGCAGACTGCCGCAACGCGAGGGTTGCACCTTCGTTCTGCACGAAGTCTCGATGAATTTTTCTCTCGCGTCCGAAACGACCGCCGCGCGGTCTCTTCGCGTTCTCCGATGTCAAAACCTTCGACCTAATTTCTCGAATCTCCCTCGGTCGCCGCCCATCCCCAATTTCGAATTGCGTCGCGCTCGGAAAAAGTTCCCGAAGAAATGCGTTCGCGGTTTATTCCTCTCTACGGTGTACACGGAGAAAAATTTGCGTTAAAAATTACCGTGAAATTCATGTAACCGTGAGACATGATGACAACGAGCAAATTTGTACATATGACGTTCCGTTCGCGCCGCCGAGTCGCGCGCATACATATTTCCGAGTGAAAATCGAAAGAGAATACTCGAAAGAGTATTTTCGCCAGAGAGAGAGTAAGAGTCCCGAGCGCGAGCGAGATACACGGTTTAAACGGTACCAAGGTTACTCAAACGCCCGCGTATCGAGAGAGTCGATTACCGACCGTAACCCAAATGTATAACCGCGGTGCGTCCGTAATTACTGTTCATCCTAGAAACGACTGACGTCCGAAGATCCGCACTAAAAGGCATCGCTCGGCGATTCCCCATTAGCGCACGGCGAGTCACGAAAAGGAGATCTGCCCGGGGGCAACGAGCCGTGGCGAAATAAATTCTTTCTCTCGTCGGCGGTGATTAAAAGTCTCGTTCGACGCGTATAAATGTCGCGAACCTTTCTATACACGGGCGGAAGCGCGAGCGCTCGTTTGGCGTTTAATCGTGGCAAGTATAGCTTCATCTCTCTCAACCTTATTGGAGAGTTCAAGCAAGTTCGAATGGATGTCGCGCGATGTGGGCACCGCGCGCTACACTGTGAAAAGTTTGTGTAGTAAACTTCATGTTACTTTTAGGTAGTCTTTATCATACAAGTTTGTCCGTTAAAACTGCTATGCGCGATTGTAACAATTAAATTTACTAGAAATTTGATTTAAATTGACCACAAAACCACCTTGAATGTATTAAAATTGAATCATCTTTTCAGCAAAAACTGTCATGTTCAAAACTCTTTTCGAAAATTGCAAATAATTGACAGTGATTCGCATTGCTGCGCTTGACTTGCGATTTAGTAATGCTTTTGTATAGAAAATGTATAGCAGATTTACAAATTTTTGTTAACAGTGCACGACGTAATACGTCTTCGGCGTTATGGCAAATACCTATAACAACTTTATCGTCCGACCTATTACTCGAGAGTTCAAACGAGTTCGGACGAACGTTGCGCGGTGAGTACCTACTGCGGTACCGCGTAATACGACTTTGGTATTACGACGATCGTAACTTCATCATTCGACCTTATTCGAGAGTTTAAACGAGTTCGAGCGAACGTAAACACAGCAGTAAGACCGCACAGCTTCTTTGCATATCGTATTATTTGATCTGTTACGTATATTGGGTGGGGACGCGAAGGGGGGGAAATATCACATGAATCGTTACGAAGGATTTTAATACCTTTCTGTATAAGGATTTTTACCGTAAAAATTAGCGCCACATGGCGACCATAACGACGCAACACTATTCTTCTAAAAATACATTTCGAAGTCGGATAGCCCGCCGCACCTTTCACATTTTACAATTTAGCAAACCCCGACCAAAACAAAGTTTCTAATTCTCTCCAGTGACTGACTTTATCACCGTGGCCGAGGTCCCAGGGTGAAAGTCAAGGGTTCATCGCCGGCACCCACCCGGAAAATGCGTTTTCTATAGAAATATATATATAGTATATAGGTATAGAAATATATTATATCTATAGGCGCGTCGTTATTCTTTGGCTTCTAAGTGCCGTTTCTTCCAAACTGTCGGTACCGATCAAACGGATACCTGGTACACAAGTTGACCTGTATTTTACGCATCAAGTCGTCGCTACAATTATGCTAAGCAAAGTCACAGTCGTCGCCCAAGGACCCTGGCCGAATCCTCGGCGCGGTTCGAGCGTAAGCTTGAATATTCCCACCGTGCGGTGAGCAGCTTCGAATCGATCGTCGGCGAGATCCACCTTTAAACCAATCATCTGACATTAGCGGGGCGTCGAGTGATATCGTGCCAAAACTACTCTCACTTTCCTTGGCCGAACACGCGAGCGAACCTACTTAAACACCTATCGGCGCGTCTATACATTTGAGCGAGTGGGTGAAGGTGATATATCGTGGAGAGCGAGAGAAAGAAAAAGATGCTGCCGGATGGATCTGACCCAACTCGGCATCCATCATCTTCCCGGAGACTCACGCGCATTGGTTCGATCAGTCGCGCGGTTCCTCTTTGCGTAACCGCACGAGGTTCGTCTGGTTATCGCGATGTTCCTCTTTTGTTGCGGATTGATATTTTTTTGCAGGTGTACCGGAGCGATAGTTAGAATTGGAAGACTCGGTGATCGTGAAAGAATAGGTCATAGAAGAAGAGGTACACACGATGAAAAGTTATTTTTTTAAATATCGTCAAAGTCGCGTGTGTAGATTAAAAAATTATTTAAGATATTTTAACGATTTTACATACCTATTTACTTTTTCGTCGTAGAATTATTACAGGGTTTTCGTCGTTTAATCAGAGTGGGGTGAAAATTCATTAGTAAACGTTCTACAGTAAATCAAATGAGTTTATCTGGATTTTTTTCTGAATTTGATTCCGGTGGTATTAGTTTCAATTGGCTCTACGAGTCTTTTGCAATGCTTTCTCGTAGAGTCAATTAAAACTAACACACCCCACCGCAATTAAATTCAGGGAAAACATTTAGATAAGCTCGTTTTGTTTACCGTAGTACACACACGGTATGTAGATCATTTTCGTCCGTCGCCAAAGATAAGAGAAATGAATTACCATCTTTCAAAGTCTTGCGACTGTGACGAACGGTTAAGAAGGCTCATCCGCGCGATGATGCGATACAGCTAACTAACGGGGGCGACGGTGAAACGTTTATCCCGCGAGCGGATCGAAGGGGGAGACGCTGATTAATCATCGATCTGATAAATCCTCGCGCGCCGAGACGACGGAGAATAGAAGGCGGTCGCGCGACGAGAGATCGGCTCTATTGACCAACATTTCACGCGTTAAAAAAAGTGGGTGTGGTGCTACTGACACGGGGTGCAGCGCGATCTTTTCGTAACGGCGGTAGCAGCGGGCGCGAGGCCGGAGTTTCGCGCGAACAGGACGTGCTTCTCGGGTGCAAAAAGAGAGCCGACAGCCCGACGGAATCGATAGCGCTCGGTCGAAGCCGCCGATTTTATCGACTTTTTTTGACGTGAATCGATACGCGGTATGGATATACGGAAAAATCAAAATTACAGTGAAATCGATCGCGTTAACCCCGCTTTCGATCCGTGCCACGAATCGACTTCTATCGTCTTTTCCCACGCGAAAAAAATTGACCGTAGCATTTACAAAGTTTATGGTAAATTTCGGGACAAGGTCACTTTATCGTTACGATAACTACAATTCTGGTAAAAATTCTAGTAACATTTGTAGAAGTTGCAAGCGTTGCTGTAAAATTTTACTAAAATCGAGCCGTTCGCTGCAACGACAACAGCTGAGGTCGAGTTAATCTTTTGTTATAGATTTATTAATTCCCACGTCCAGCATCATATCAACTACATGCGGTATGGGTTACAGGGTTGCCGGTTAATTCTGAAAAGCCTGTAACTTATGCCGCATAAAGTTGATACGACGCTGGACGTAAAAATCGATAAATCTATAATAAAAACTTAAATCGACTTAAGTTACCGTTGCAGCGAACGGCTCAATTGTAGTTATCGTAACAATAAATTGGCCTTGTCCCGAAATTTATCAGAAACTTTGTGTGACTGCTATAATTAATTTTTATCCGTGTACGTCGCGAACGCAATTATTATCGCGTACCCCCTTGCAATCCACCCGCGCGATCCGCCTTCCTCGCAACGGACGCGATCGGGCGAAAGAATTAGGTACAAACGCGAACCTGGGAACGAAGGAAAAGTGAGCCGGCTGGCCTTCGCGACACGGCTGTCCGGCTGAACCGGCTCGATTCGATCCGACAGACGGCGCCGTGTCGCGCGCTCTTGCATTACAGCTGTTAATTCGTTACGTGTATAGGGGTGGGACGCTTACTCTTATCACGGAGAAAAACGGGACTCAGTTCTCAGTAAAAATTATACTGCTGTAGTTAAAAATGCAAAGTGTCACTTAACAAATACTCATTGCGCGTCACATATTACTGTAAAAATAGGAAAAATCGAAATAAAGTAAATTTCACTATGCAAATAGTGAAAAATTTACCGTAATGTTTAAGACGATAACATTGAAATCGTCATTTCTCGCTACCGATATAACGAGTTTTACCACAAATGCCGTATAAATTGATTACTTAAAAATTGTAAATTATCAATCCATTTCAGCATTACTATAATATATACCAGTATTTTTAACTCAAATATATTCAAGTACAATTTCTTATAATTTGAGCTCCATTTAGATCATAGCTAAAAAAGCTTTTTCCATTCGCTGGAAAAAAGCGACTAGGTATTCTTCCTACCAGGAAACCGGCAACTCCCCGTAAAAATCGCGAAATCGCTTCGAACGATCGCTGCCATTCTTGCAGCCTCTTACGAACTCCCCCGATTAAACCGTATCCGACATTCCGTCGACGGAAGAAACGAAACGAATCCACAACTGCAGCGATCGCGACGTGCCATGGTATGCCGCCGCGCTGAGCGACTGAAAAGAGTCGCACACTAATAACTGGAGCAAAGCGTTGTGTAAGCTAGTGGGTGGCCGCCTTTCTCTAGAGTCTAGGAGTTCCACGGCGACACACGAGACCGGTCGAGAGTCGACTCGATACGAAGCAAGTCGCCGCCCGGTCAGATTCGATCGGCGATATGCGGGGCGATCGTTCGACGATCCGCGACGAAGCGACAGATTCCCTCGCGCGGTTTTCACCCCGAAAATCGTGCGCGAAATTCGAAAGAACCGCCGCGCCGTCAGCGTCTCGTTCCTCTCTTGCGCCGCGTCTCCCTCCCCTCTCCCCCCGCCCCTAACGACGATCGGTTCCGCGATCTGGGTTAAGTGGTCCGCACCCGCCGTGGACAATCGGATCGATCGATCCAAATTAGATTTGGAGAGATTGCGCGAGCAGCGCGCACGCCCAACGGACACGGCGATCTCCAGTTTACATAAGCGACCGCGTGCGCTCTCGAACGTGCCGCCGGGAACGGACACGCGCGACAATGGAAACGGCCGGGCCACGGCCCGTGCGCGCGGGCTGGGTGCCGCCCGTGTGTGCCCCCTTGCATACGTTTCGTTGTGTCGTAACGATATTGCGGCGCGCGCCGCCGCGGACGCGCGCACGTCGCGCGCATAGGCTCGCGCTGTGTCATGTCTGTAGCGGATCTACGTAGATCTATGTGTACGTGGCGCACGTTCCCTTTTATATCATAATAACACGGTAAACGCGAACGGGTGCTCGGAGTCGCGCCGACGTTTTACGCCGGCGATATCGTTCTCTTTTCCTCTCGAGTTTTCCTTCGGCCGGTGTGTCGGAGGAATTAACGAGTGCGCCGCGCGCCGACGGAGAATGTACGCAGTCGTTTCGGACGCACCCGATTTTGCCCCGGGGAACGCACGGGAAAAAAACGAATACCTAGCAGCATTTACTGAGTTTGCGGTAAAGTTCGGGAGGAGGCTTATTTACTGTTAGGATGAGTGCAATTTTAGTACAAATTACAGCAACGCTTGCAACTTCTACGAGTTTTATTAGGTTTAGATAAAACGGTATACCTAGTGTTTATAAAAAAAATTACATTATTCGTGCGAAACATTATTTTATAAAGTGCAGTAGTTCGTTATTTCTCAAGGTTCTAATATTCTAGTCGCTGCACAGCTATTTTGAAATAAATACAGATTAACAAATTAGTATATTATTGATATTTAATATCTCGTTTTATTCTCCCGTATGATCACAGGAAAATGGAAATAGATCAGGTAGAATAATTGAAGCAAATGCGGAATATTAGAAATTTTTTAAATGTATAGATAAATGGTTGCATATACACATATTCTTGTAATGTCACGAAATGGGGGTGGGGGGTTAAATTTGTGACGTACTGTGATAACGGTGGAGGGGATGTCGAAGGAGGCAAAAAATTGTATGACGTAATATGTGAACGACCCCTTAACAATAAGTTAGCTTTATCCCGAAATTTACCACAAACTTTGTAAAAATGCTACGATTTATTTTTTCCCCGCAGGGACGGGTTGAGATATTCGCGATCTTCTAGACGTCCGAGTGACCCTGGAAATGAAATTCTGCCGAATTTATCGCAGTTACGGCTCGTGCGAGGTCGATGTTACAAAACGGGGGTTTCCCTCGTGTTCCACGAGGGAAAAGAAACGTCACGACGAGGCGTGCGCTTGGACGAGAGAAGCGAGTCGCCGCGCAGGGGGCATATCGAATTGAAACACACACGCACACACATTGAGAAAAATAACTTTAATTCAATTTAACCAAAATTCTGAAGACGATGATCAAACCATTTTGTGAAATATGAATCCTCCCATCTGTTTGATTAAACTAACAATTTTTTCATTAGAATAACCGAACATTTGACTAGAATAATTATTATAAATATTTGGTTCAACTGACCACTACTTCAATCAAAATAACTAAACGCGTTTAACTAGATACATTTTTTCATTTTAATCTAATTATTTTTCTCAGTGCACACATCGCCCCGTTCGAGACTTTTATTTGCCGCGCGGTGGAGAGTCGAATGTACATACATATTACACGCGCGCGTCGAACGCTTCAAGGATTAGAAACTGATGGAAAGAAAAATCGCGTATCGCCGAGCGTCTATCGCACATAGGTATACCTACATCCGATCTCTGCGAGGCTCCGTAAAAACCTCACGAGACAAATCGAGCATCGCGTACGACGAATTGATGTTGGAGTAACCGACGGTCGACACCCGTGACCGATCGCCATTATGACAGTATTACCGCGGTGCTTTAGAGCCAACTCACACGGTGCGACTTCACTGCGACAAAACTGTCGCAACTCGGTCGGACTCGGTCGAGTACATCGCACGCGGCAAATCAGCATGGAGACGCAGCGAAGCACTCACACGGTGCGACTTCCCTGCGACAGCAGTGCGACACGCACCTCGCGCTTGTCTGTATGACATCTACAATGGCGGTGTCGTTGTGTTAGTTTGCCGCGCATCTGCTCACGCGGTAGGACAAAACTGTCGCAGGAAAGTCGTCGATTCCTGCGACAGCGTGCGTCAGTTCTGTCGCACTGCTGTCGCAGTGAAGTCGCACCGTGTGAGTTAAGCCTTACGCGTCCGTACAGCCGGCGATCCATACGCGTCCACGGTCTAAACAGGCACATACACACACACACACATCGTGCGTATAAATCGATACCCAATTATAACGTCTCTCCTCGAGACGCTCCTCGTTGTCGCATTAGCGGCGCGGAGTCATCGAAAGGGAAAGGTGCCGTAGGATTCCCGTTCCGTCGGTTATTTCGGTCGGCACTTTCAGTACCGCCAGAGGCGCGCGGTCGTGTGGAGATATACCGTACGATCGAAGATATCGAAACGGCGGATTTTTGCCGACCCGTCGCGCGCCCGAAAATGTCGGGTTTTACAATCGCTCGCGTTGCCATACGCGCGAGGAGGTTCATTGTCTACGGTTGACATTCCGAGCAGCTATCGATCTCGCCGATCGTTCCTTTCGAGACTCTAGTGAGAGAGGGTGTGTGGGTGCGTTACCACCCACCCTCCTATCTCTTCATTTGGATCCGCGATTCATCGTGTTTCTTCGACGCGAAGTGAGAGATTGTAGGTCAGTGACGGAATCCGATGCGGTCCATCGATAGATTATTGGAATGTAATTACTCGCGTGATCCTGTAGATGTTTCATCTCCTCCCTCCCCTCCCCCTTAATGAAATTCCTGGAAAGAGTTGGGGTGGACCGAGACGAATCGGATCACTACTAAACTTGTACAATTTACGTACATTTGTCTATCTGGATATCGTCGCGATCAGTGTCGTTACGCTACACTCATCTAATGATTAATAAGATAGATGTTGCGCGCTAAATTTTAAAATTATTATAAAATTAAAATTGTTAAATTTAATATCATATTAATAAAACTTATTATTATTTAATAACTAAATATAATTAATTTATCAATATTAATTTTAGAAAATAAACATTTGTAAATTAATTATTATATTCGTAAAGCTTTTTAATTGTATTTAGTTATTAAATAATAATAAAAGTTTTACGAATATAATAATTAATTTTTGCATAAGAATGATGCATGTATCATCAGCAGTCGGGTCTGACATCAAACGAGGAAACGAGCTTCAGGAAACTGCAGCCATATATACGATACAATTATATATCGTCAATGTCGATAGTTTATTTCTTTCTTTACATTGCGACAATTTCCGTCGATTCTCGAAGGTCGCCCCGGCTACTCCCGCCGCTTCGCGGAGATCCGATTCGATCCTCGGGGCATCCACTTTCGATACGCCATTTTAATTATACCGATCGGGTATCGCGTTACTTTCCGCTATATTGGGAGTTCGACGTAACTCGCCGGGTTTTTTTGCGTCCCGAACTTTATACGACACGCCCCCCGTGTTCGACGACTCCGGCGGGAAGGGCGAAATGGGAAAACGATCCGCACGTAACGTCGCGCGGTTGACGCGTGAACTTTACGAGCCTAACACGTGTATCCGAGACCAATCGTTTCTTTGACGCTGATACAGTCCATCAAAGGAATTGTACGTCGCCGGGCGCCGTGTGAAGGTCGTACTCCGCCGCGTATCCGGTTTTAGTTTATTGTTCGCGTCGCTGGACGAGGCGCGCGCGATAAGCCGAAAATAAGAGGAGCGCTCTTTTTTTCGCGACTTAATACTGGTTCGAGTAAAGCAAACTTCGTCCCGTTAAAATTGTATCTCCATAAGAGCACAGCGTGCCGGCAAAAAGGCGCGAAAGAAAATTTCATTCGGAATAAAGCGGTGGAGTTGACGAGGTTGCTGCGACGGGATCGATCCTCGGAGGATCGTTGACCCGTTTCGTTTGCAAATTAAGCGGCTAGCGGTGTCGAATTGTCGAGTTCTTAAGTCGCGGCCCTCTTAAGGTGCCGGTAAACGCGGGATTCGACGAGTGCCGAGCAATGCTCGCCGATGTCAACGAGGCTTTAAGGCCAAAGCACATCTAGGCGAAGCGAAGCGACGCGAAGCGAAGCTACCTTTTATATTTCCATTGATTCTTATGAGATAACGCACACTTGAGCGAAACGAAGCGCCGCGACCTAGGATAAGCACACTTGTGCGACTGGAAGCGCAGCGAAGCGACGCGCCGCGAAGCGAAGCTACTTTTTATTTTCCATTGATTCTTACGAGGTAACGCACACTTGAGCGAAGCGAAGCGCGGCGAAGCGAAGCGCGGCGAACCGAAGCGCCGCGAAGCGAAGCGCCGCGAGAAATGTTTATCGTGGACAGAATGTAATTCGATAACGGATGTAAAGTTTCGTCGATCACTTCCGTTAACGATTCGAAAATCCTTTCCAAGATAGATCTCGTCAACGAAATGAATTTTCTCACACGAAATAGTATCTTATATCATAAGGCGGAAATTCGAGATTTTTTCAGACTGTGTTTGATTAGGTAGTAACACGAGGCATGGTTTGGGGAGGAGGCTACGATCTATATAAACACAGTCTTAAAAATCCGAGGATTTCCGCCGAATGACATACAGGGTATTCATTTTAAAACTTACCACCCACGTTATCTGCGTAAAGAGACATATTTCTGAAAATCGCCGAGACACGTCAACAAAATTATTGAGGGGGAACATTTTTTATAAAAATTCGACGACCCCCCCCCCCCCTCAACCACCTGACTCCGGGGGCGGTAACCCCAATATTCTTAAATGGAACAGGGGGTCGAGTGATACCTCATTTTAAAGGGCTTTTAATTGTGTACATTTTGACGTCCTACTTTTCAAATTTGATGTTAAAATGAGGTATCACTCGACCCCCTGTTCCATTTAAGAATATTGGGGTTACCGCCCACGGAGTTAGGTGGTTGAGGGGGGGGCGTCGAATTTTTATAAAAAATGTTCCCCCTCAATAATTTTGTTGACGTGTCTCGGCGATTTTCAGAAATATGTCTCTACGCAGATAACGTGGGTGGTAAGTTTTAAAATGAACACCCTGTATACTATTTTTCCTCACGAATGCCCATTTCTCAAAACAAAACATGTACACGGCTCATTTCACGTTGCGTTCATCAGTTTGAAAAAGGCGAAAATGAATGAAAAAGGCGAAAATGACTGACATTTCACGGCGCTTCCCTTCCCTCCCTTCTCTACCCGGGTATCCATATATGGATATTTTCAGGTATAGCTGTTTATACCTGGTAGAGAAGGACATAGAATTCGCCGCGCTTCGCTTCGCCCAACTGTGCGTTGCACAGCCGCGCTTCGCGGCGCGTCGCTTCGCTTCGCCTAGATGTGCTTTGACCCCGAACATTCCGAGGTCGAGCCCGAACATTCGGAATTTGGCGAATACCGAGCGACAGCTCTACCCGGCGAAGACCGAGTAGTGTGGACTCGGAAGGTCGGTTCTTACCTGAGGCTTATAAATAAGTGCAAACTTCTTCAATGTTCTTAAAATGCATGTGAGTTTGGGAGTTATTTGCAAAAGTCGAGAGAGCATCCTGAACGAATACTTCGGATGCAGCGTTTACACAGTGCTTCTTTAGTTATAACTGAACGTTATTCCCATACGCATCGATGTAATATTACAAGTACATTTTTTCAATTTTTATAATAGCAGTGTTCCATCGCACCTTAAGCGGACGTCTATATCGGTTCTTACCGTTCATTATTATCGCGATAATTAAATTTAGAGTTAATCCCGCCATCCGTCGCAATAGCGAGACGAGTGGTATGTTTCGATGAATCTAGGCTGTTATTGAGCTTGCAGCCCCGTCAATCTTTCCTGGAAAGGTTAATTATCTGACATCGCAATTAACGAGTCGCAACGCAATTGAATTTTCCATATGTTATCTCCAAGGGCCATTCGTAAATTTCGCTTTATTCTACTCAGCATCGAAGTACTTTTCAATCCTCTTCGAGGCATGTATGCGAAAATGGGGCACCAGAATCTGTCACTATCTGACGGTCTACGAGGCCCGCGCCTGACGGTTTAAAAGTCCCCGTGACCCGTATACCTTAATATAAAAGGGGTCAATTCAAAGAGTACATGCATGTGGAAACAACACTTTTCAACAAATAATAAAATCTAATCATTCGAAAGTTTGTATTTTCGATGGAATGTCACTAGTGCATAAAATTAAATTTCAAAAATATAATACTTTCGAAGATTTTGCCACTGCATACGATCGAAAGGAACGAAACCGAAGCAAATTGTTATATCAAGTCCTTCAACCAAAATCCCGGCCGACTGAAAAGATTTTTTTTCTTCTCAAAACAAACTGCAACTTGTTCAATTTCTCTGCACGTATGCTCCAACTTTTTAAAAAATCAATGCTGTATCATCAATAGCAGTATTTGAATGGGTATTGCGAGAAACGGTTCATTACCATTCGTCCGACTCGGGAAAGGTGGGGGACTGCGAACTCATTAGTAGTCTAGATTCGCGGATACAGACCGCCTGCCTTGTCATTGTGACCGACGGTGGGATTAACTCTAGATTGGCGATTATAATGAAGTGGGGTGTGTTTCGTGACTATTCGTTTCCTTTGATGTGCCACGAAAGACCGACAAACTACGGGAACGGCGAATACTTGGACGAGCACGACGTTCGGCCATCGGCGAGTAGCGAGCAACCCGTGTACACATTCGGGATTCGCCGAACAGTCGCTCGGTGTTCGCCGAGTACCGAATGTCTACCCACCCTGTTTGATAACGGGAACCAAGCGAACAATACATTTGGCCATCGGCAAACAGCGAGCAACCCGTGTACACATGCGGCATTCGCCGAGCATTCGCTTAAAGCCTCGTTGACATCGGCGAGCATTGCTCGGCACTCGCCGAATCCCGCGTGTTTACCGGCACCTTTACTTCCTCCCGAGAAACGCGACAGACGAAGGTTTGCGGAAACGACATTACAAAACCTCCCCGCAAGGTCGATCGAAATTGCGATTGCACGAGCCCGCGCACGACGATATCATACCCTCGCCGGGTACGGATTCCGAAATCCCAATGCCACCGGATTCACACCACGCCCATGCCTAAAGGGGTTACCTTGATCCCGAGCACCGCTACAAAAGGAGATAACGCGCCGTTCTATAACGTTGGCAGGCGATATAATACGATACGCTGTCACGTAAGGTGAACGGGACGGATACATTGTATCTACCATATACAGGGTATTTCATAAGTATTGTGACAAACGTAAAGGGGTTGTAAAGGGCATTAAACTAAGCAATCTTGACCAATAAACCTGTGTCCAGAAATATGCCGTTTGGGCAGGAAGGTGAATGAGAGAAACACGAAGCAACTAATAATTGTATTTTTAATGTTTATAAAAATGACTCAATATGGCCTCCGTTTCGCTCAATACAGAATGTGGCACGGTTGTGCATTGCAGTCCGGAACCTATGGAATACCCCAGGCATGTGCTGCACAACTGTGGAGGCGGCCATGACCCTTCCCAATAGATCTTCCACGTTGTTGACAGGTGTTTCGTACACCAACGTTTTGACATAGCCCCAGAAAAAGAAATCTAAGGGTGTTATATATATATAAGTCTGGAGACCTTGCGGATGTCGCACATGATGGCGCTCCGGCGCATTTTTCTTTGCAAGCGCGGCAGTATCTGAATGAAACGTTCATTCACCTTCCCGCCCAAACGGCATATTTCTGGACACAGGTTTATTGGTCAAGATTGCTTAGTTTAATGCCCTCTACAACCCCTTTACGTTTGTCACAATACTTATGAAACACCCTGTATATGAAGCTAGTCTTACTCGCGAGAAAAAAAACTTCAATCGCTATTATCTCATTATCTCTGAGCTTTTGGCTCATACTCGTATAATACTTTTTTGAAGATTACATTTTTATCTACAATAAAGTTTTATATCGATGTAGGCCAAAAATACATAAATGAGATATACATAGGTATATACGTTTGGGCTTATTTAATTTATATATAAACCATATACGGACTACATATGGTTTAATTATAATATTATTTCAATTGTTTCCAGTTTTGTACAATCCACATGTAATACATACTGTATATGGTTTACATTGAAATCATATATAAATTTAATAAGCTATAGTTTTATATTGTTTTAATTTTTGTACACCCCATATGTAATACATACATGGTTTATATTGAAATCATATATAAATTTAATAAGCCCAAATTTATATATGCTCTGTATACAAAAAAATATATAATCCGTATAGATATTTTCCACCTGGGAGATCGGTCAGGATAAGCCATTAATAGCATTAATGAACGAATTCGTTCATTACGTGGTGACGCGAGGTTCCTCGGCGATGTAACGAGCCACGATAGACTGTTATGTATTACACAGGTTTACAAAAAAAAAAAAAAAAGTCCGGACTATTTGACCGGACCATGGTATTCCGAGGTATTTTTGCGTCCTGAATCCGATCCCGAGGTCATCTGAGCCCCATCACGCCAGAAAAACGAGATTTGCAACGAGGAGGTTGCCACTGCAGACGCACAAATTTTTGACTCATGTTCTGCATGCTGTTTCATAGGGCCGATTGTACACGAACAATCGGCTTTACAGAAGGGTCTTTATTGTTCGGATACAAACAATGTTCCCAAGAGGTCCCCTAACATGGTGCGAAATTTCAGACGAATGGGTTGAGCAGTTCTCGAGATATGGAAGTTTTCTGTCAAGTTTCTGCGTCTTGGCAGGGAGCTTAAACTCGTGAGCTGGTAAGATTCCTTCGTCAACTTACAGCAAATTTGTGCCGTCCAATTGTGTGTGTTGGTTGTAATGTCTTTGAAAAGGGCAAGAGCCCGTGAAATAAATAAATAAGGAAATGGGACTGCCCTGAGCAGCACCCAGAGCATGACTCCAAGGTTCTAAGGCCATTAGGGTCAGTGCTGGGTCCACTGTCAATATGTCACAGTGAACGGATCGCCGGAATTGGATGTCTTGATAGGGAGATCGTAATCCGCGAGATACAACGATCATGGCAACATTTTATCCACTGGGGTGGTTCTGTGATAGTCCCGGTCGAGATTTAGGACTCCATTCCGATGTTTGGAAGGTATTCAAGACCTAAACAGCTACCCTCCAACTCAACAGGTCGCTTGAGAAATTGTCCTGGGTCCAGTTCCAAAAAATGGTCATTTTAACCTCTAAATGACCTTGAGATCTCGTTTTTCTGACGTGATGGGGCTCAGATGACCTCGGGATCGGATTCAGGATGCAAAAATACCTCGGAATACTATGATCCGGTCAAATAGTCCGGACTTTTTTTTTTTGTAAACCTGTGTTATCTCTGGGCGGCCTTTTTGACGGTGTCTCGCAATAGCGTTCAATTCCACTTCGCATGATCCTTATCGCTCGACTATCGATCTTATCTTTCGCGGAATCGCGCGTTTCGTTATTCGCGCGATCAGATCTCAATACGATGCTGCACATCTTGCGTACCCCCCACGTGCGAGAGTCGCGCGCGTATCGAAATCGACCGTTTTGCAACCGCGTTACCTTAGCCAAGTCGCGTTGGGTCACGATCAACTCCGCGATCTGGAGCACCTACGCCTTTCTACATTCGTAACCTGTGGTGACTATCCTCTTTCGTACGGCTTTCGACGGTAGCGCGATAACCAGATGGTCCCCGCACCATCCGTCGAACCCCCGCGTGCGAGCGACAGCGACCAATCACGATAAGTTGCGTGCGTGTTATATCCTTTCGCAGAAACCTTGAGTGTCGAGGTTGGAATTTGAAAGAAAGACCGAACGAGAAAGATATCAGGGACCCGCGCGTTGTTAGTTTCTCCGCGGTTGCGAGTCGTACATTGAGAAAAAAAAAGATTAAAAATTATTCTGTTAGAAGAATAATCTGAGTACGAAAGGTAAACTAGATGAAAAATTATTTCAAAGAAGGTTAAATTTTAAACCCTGGAAGGATAATTTTTGATTTATTTTACCTTTCGTACTCAGATTATCCTTCTAACAGGATAATTTTTAATTTTTTTTTCTCAGTGTAGTACGCATTGGGAAAAATAATTGCTAATGTCAAAAAAATGTATCTTGAACCAAGAACATATCGTAAAAATTTGAAATTCAAATTCTTGGTCGAAGAATATACATTCTTGATTTAAAAATACCTTCGTTGGGGTAAAAAATTCTTGCGCGCAAAAAATAAATAATTACTCGAGCCTATTAAATATTTTTTGCACGAAGAAAACTGTCTTGATTCTGGAATTATATCACGTTTTCGATGGAAGGAAATATTGTTTTGGCACCAGCAATGATTTCTCTCAGTACGTTATGACGGTGTGGCGGGTGTACATACTGTCGCAGGTGATCTCGATTCGGTGAGATGCTTCGCTCTAGAAAAAGTCCAATCTTCGATGACGAAATTGCAAATACCTCGGTCTTTTTTCGAAGCATCTGTAATGGATACGTGGCTTTTGGGATCTACGTGGGAAAACCCGTCGCGGGCGACACGCGTTCGATCGATCGATTAATTTAATTTAACGGAGTCTCGCGGTTGGGGAATTCTGGCGGCATTAATGGTCCGGTAGACGCTGACTAATCATAATGGTTGTAACTTAATTATTTCACTGCTACCGTACCAAATTTTAGTAGTCCGGAACGATTGCCTCATTCAGTTTTATATTGGACTCACGTATCTACGCGAGTGCACGGAAAAATTCTTAATTTCGCAGTGAAAAATTTGAGAAAATCAGGAAATCGTACTACAGGTACCACGTGTCGTTAGGCAGAATGTATCATCAACGGCATTTCTTATCCCGTACGGCGTCATAAATATCCGCTAACGCACAATTGACAGGTACCGATAAAACTTCCAAGGCATCAAACATTACCGACATTCCTTCGCTTCATTTTATTATTATTCATCCGCCGGACCGTAATCCCCGGTTACGAGAGTGTTTACCCATTCGCGGCCAAGCGCGCGAATACTTTTACTCGCGGCAATCGGCACCATTTGACGAGAGTTTGCCACTTCGCTCCAGTTTCGATAAAGGCCATTGAGCAATTGCTAATTATCGTTAATACACCTCGCCTTCACAGTCGGTGCGGGTGATTTCGTCGGCAGGTACATTACGCCGTATGGAATGAGGGGCGCATTTAGTGGTACGCGTGAAAAGAGGCAATTCTCAAAAGTGAACGCACTTATCGATATCTGAGGCAGTTGCAATACCGTCAGACTCCCGTTGTGTTTGTGATTGAAACGCTAAGTGCGTATTTTTGTAAACTCAAAGAGGCAAATCATTGATGGGGATTGGTACCGTCCAAATCGGGGAACGGGAAAGGGTTCGACGAATTATTTAGAAGTGGAAATAAACTAAAACGTGTTGCAATTTATTAAATATACAAAGATACTTCACTCAGTTCTCGCTTTTCGTCAAAACTTTATCGCGAATAATGCGGAAGATCGTCTTCCGCTCTCGACGCTAACGGCTGTCTGTGCTACGAACTTTTCCCGTACTCATTCAACAGGTGTTTCTCGTACTCTTCCACCGAGTCGAATATGACTTCCTTGTTCTTAAGATCGATAATTACCTAAACATCGAGAATGTCGATAATTTTCACCCGTTTCCAGTACTGCTTTAACAAAATATCGCCATGTGGCTTCGTGTTGAGCATGTTACCCACCTTCCCGGAAGACTTCATTTCGGAAACAAATTTCACCGCCTCGTTGATTTGATGAAGTCCGGCAATGAGCGAATGAGAAGGCGAGATTAGTCCATCTTGGTAGTATTCTAGAATCTCTTCTCCCGCTTGACTATATTGGAACGATCCAAACGTTTTTTTTTAATTTACATTTTCTTCGCGAAATATATAGACTATCGGGAAAAACTAAGTTTACCGGTACAAATCGTGATTCTTCCGCCTGTACTCCAGAAGGTTGACCCCTGTAACGCTGAAGGAACCCTTCTGCATTTCAGCGCTTGGTTTTTCTATTTTGGCCGCCGTGATTCCAGCCAATATCATGCGTCCTTCGAGAAAGATGCTTTAATTGAATTTCTTCCATTCGTTAATCGCGGTATGTTTCAACTCAAAAATTTACCTTCTCGAGATATGTATTGAACAACCACGGCAAAATCATCGTCGCGCAGCAAATTCTTTGCTATGAGTTCTGGCTTGTAGACGTCTGTGAAACTAGAAGTACCAGTCATTTACATACCTGCTTTCTCTCGTTTGATCACGCCGACATATCGACTGCTGAAAATCGTAAGATCGTACGTGCTATTTGTCATAATGAGGCTAACGCTCTTTCGTCTTTTAACAATTGATATGGCGTTTCAAACAACAAATATGTACTACGATCTATGATCGTAAGACTATTCAGGTGAAACTTTATTGTTTATACCAATTTTTGTTCGAAAATGCGAAATTATTAAAAGCTATAAATAATTGAAGGACATCGCTTTGCTAAACATACGGTATGTTTCTGTTATCAGATTTACCAGTGCAGTACTTTCTTAAAATTTTCACCGCCGACGCCGTCAAAAATAGCTTTGAGATCACGCTCTGCTGCAATAGCTTCTATGTGTTTCATTAACTTTTTGTCATTGAATTTGAGCGACGCGAAAGCGCCCTTTTCTCTGACAAGGTTCGCCCTGTCCTCTGTCGCGCATACCCCGATTACCTGTAAAATAAACAAAATGTTACAGAGGCTTTAGATTCTGGATTTTTAACAATACATCTATCGTAACGTTCGCAACTTTAGCTCTGAAAATATTCGTGGCAATGTCAACTGCTGCTAAGCCAACTCCACCCAATCCCACATTGATCAGCACCATGTCATCCTCTTGTATCTCTGCACGCTTTTCCAAGCCAATCAGAGCTGTTGCGTAATTATCAAGCAAGCTCACTGCGTCCAACATTTTTACCGTGGATGGAATTTTCCAAATATCCTAAAATCGTAGAGAGTTTGCATTAAAGTAACTTAACAATTAGAGGGAATTTAAATGATGGATCGACTTACTCCAAATTCTACCACGCATTGTTCTGCTAAACCACTGCGACGTTCTTTATTTAGAGCGATTACTTTGTCTCCAGTTTTGTAGCCTGCTTGTTTGGCTCCTTCTCCAACTTCTACCAGTTTTCCAACAAGTTCGTAGCCAAGAATTATAGGTACATCAGGTTCAAAAGTGTAAGAGTTGTCCATGAGTAGTACATCCGAACCGTTCAAAGCACAGTAGCTTACATCGATTAGAACCTATCCGTACGTAGTATAATGGTAATTAATTGAAGTATTAAAAGGGAGACACCTTGAGCACATTTGATGTCATTTGATAATAGAACAAGCTTGCAGCATAAACACATTGGCAGCAACAGTAGATGAAAGTTTAGGCTGAAGAGATCGTTTTAATGATTGACAAACCTCATTAGGACGGACTAGTTTTGGCTGATTAACGTTCTCTATTGTTAGAAGATTAGAAAATTGTCTTAGAACAGCCGCGCTGATCATACCGGGTACGGGAGCCGGTATCGTAGCTTTCGACTGCTCATCGACAATCGAAATTTCTTCCTTCGTAGACGTTCCTTTAAATCTGAACGCGATGGCATTTTTTGCGAATTTAATGCCGTTTTGGTAACAAATTCTTGAAAGAGATCGTTTACCCAGGACTATCAACATGATTGAACTATACAAAACATAACCTATTTCTTACGTATATACGTCACGTTTTTTCTTCAGCTGTCAGTTGACACCATAAACGAGAAACAGCGGAATTGAACCAATATTTAAATTTGACGGCTGCATAGGGCAGAAACATAACCTCTCGCGTCTTTACGTATGTCTATAAAATGCGCCCGCAAAAATTTAAACTTCCGTGTAACGCAGAAAGGCAAGTCTTTTTATTTTAAACACGTGCAATCAATTGCGAACAATTATATTGTCGAGTATTTTTTTAACCTAACCTACGTTACGTGACACATTTACGCACGTGCCATTGATTAAACATGGAAAACGATATTTGTTTAGTTTCACCAATGCAGATAGAAAAGTCTTGATTGTTTCTGTATTTGGGAAGTCGCGATTTCGGGCGAAAGGATGCAAAACCGAAATGCTAAGTTCGATCCTGTTAGTAGACCTTTTGGACGAACCAACAGTTGATGAAGAATCGATGGTAAATAAGCCTATTTAGTCATAATTTTATGGGTGGGGATATTTTCCCATTAAATATTTCTATAAGAGCTCACGTGATTGTCTCCTTTATTCAGTGTGAAATAGAAGGCTACCATGATGTCAACGAACGTACGGTATATTTGCACCTGAGGGGATTTTTGGATGCTCACACAATCGTTACTATGTATGACAATTTTATAGAAAAACATGATGGGAAGGATTTCCTCAGTGCGTGGGCACACATGAAAGACAAATATGCAAGAGCGTTGCTCGTGTTATTTCACTTGTCGCATGTAATTGTGTTGACACATCCTACACATACTTTCGATTACAGTTATGTGCATTTATTTAGGGCTCTTGATATGGTCAGGTGAGATAAGAAACTTTCAGAAGGTGGAATTTTCTTTTAAAGGAGGCTTTAATACAGCATACATTGAATTACGAGCTGCATTATTATCCTATCGCAGACAAAAAACATCAACACAACTCTCAGATGTTTTGAGTTGCATATCAGGGCTACCCAAAGATTGGGTGACGAATGTACGACCCTGTTCTCCGCGAGTATTGTTTTACTCTGAGACATGCCCTGCGATATTTAGAGATCCAGATAGTGGGGCTAGCATAAAAAAATTAGAACACTCGCTCGAAGACCAGATTTATCATGTTTTACGAAAAAATCGCATAGTGACGAATATAAGGTAAATTTCGGAATCCGCGTCATACCTAGATTCCTTGTAAATCGATTATTTTCAGCTCGAATTCGTTATTTGCTATTCCCGCCAATCAAGAGTTTGTATATGTACATACTGGCTTAACAGAATCGAGAGACGTCTTAGGTCATATGGCGAGAAAACTCATCCAAAGTTGTAAACTCAGTTCCGGCGGCAACACTTCGAGAAGCCTCGCTAGTCTAAATTCGACATTCGCCTCTGGTGATTCCGAGTCTGGTAAAATTCTAATTATTCCGTCCCCTCGTCGCAAGAATCGTACACTTTGTTCGGTAGGGTTTTTTTGGCTACTCCTACTGATCGTCCGTAAATTCCGCTTTCAGACACGCATACGTTTAAGCTCTTCCTGCAGCAACACATAAACTTGGCATTTACAAAAGGTTTTGACGATAATGTAGGACGTCACTCGGTACCCGCGCATTTTGAGGTATAGAGAAGCAGCGTTAGAGTTAATTTGGGAAGTTGTGATACTTCAGTTATAAGTAATGAGTTATTTTTCTCAGATACCAACGTTATCCTTGTTCATCGAAGTTGCCAATAAGGTATTCGAGTTCTTCATGTGCAATTCAGATAAGGAGATACTCTCGTTGCACAGTTTACTTGACACTGACGTGAAGTTCAGTAAAAGTAGATGCAGCAAAGTATTGCCGAGAGCTCTGCAAACCTATCAGGATAATCTCCCCCAATATTACACAAGGTATACCAACGAAATTACTCGTCGTAGCTCTCTCTATCGTATTTCTCATCGATCGCAGAGCTTATCACGAGACAAAATTGGCTCACGCGATGGCGGTATTCGTGATGCACGCCCGAGGTCCCTTCTTCGAAGAGTTCAGTGAGATATTGCAAGCGGAGTGCGACAAACATTGGCGAGCCGGTCGGCAAATGTGCGAGGTGTTATCGCTAACGCGTAACCCCTGCACGAATCCCATTCATAAGGGTGGAAGCGAAGGCGCCGGTGGTGGCGAACAGACTGAATCGAGGGAAGACGATAGCGACTTGCCAATCATGGAGCATTGCAGCGGAGTGCGATACATCTGCGCTTGCAATTGCGGCCGATGCCAGGGACCGCGAGAAGATCCCTTTAGTTTGCGACAGGCGAACCACGATTATTTCCAATTACTAGCCAAACAGTGCGGATGCGCTCAGTTGGAGAGCATTCAGTTTCCCGTATTTCAACCTAGCACTCACAACTTCAGGTGATTAACGATGTTCACGCATCACAGTTTCTTATAGCATCGACGATGTTTACACTGCACACCTCGTCCTTCACAGAGCTGCCCAATTATTTTCCGCGACCAAACGAAAAGATTCTTTCTGTCGAACGGAGGTTTCCACGCCTCAAGGGCAAACACAAGGGTGTAGTCTGGGAGTTGGTACTTTGCAAGGTACGCGGGGGAATATAACGTGAGAAATTAAAATAGTAGAGATCACTTTTGATTAATATCGATCTGAAAATTATAAAGACGACATCGCGGTGTACGGCAGCGGCGGCCAATCACCGCTGACGAGCGACCCGATCGTGGAAGACGCTCCACGGTTCTGCAATAAGACCAGCCTGACACCGAGCGACGGTCACAAAGTCGTCATTCAAGTGTCCGACGCTGATTCGGAAAACATAAAGGGTAATGTTCCCCGTTTAACAAGAGCAATTCCAGTATTAACGCTTGTCCCTTTCGTCGTCTAATCCCCGTTGATGTTCCGCTGCAAATATGTGGTGCTTCGAGGTCGTAGTCGGGTAAATTTGTAGAGACGTGCATGCGACGTAGCGAGTGAATAATTTTTTTGAAACTTTTAACAACAGTGGCCTTGCGCCGTTCTACACCTGAAGCAGGTGATACCGAAATTTCAGAGAAGTCCCTAGTCAGGCAACCGTCGACTACCGAGTATCTGCCGGGCATGCTACACACAGAGTCTCCCGCTGGATTGCTACCGCAGTTCTCCAGCTGGTCTCTCGTTTGCCTCGGCCCGAGCAGCCTTTACTCGCACAATTTAGGCTTGCAGCATCAGGCCGGTGTGCTACCGACTTCTGCTTTTCTACTACCGTGGGACGTGACTGTCAGGTCAGAATCGTACGCTAGCAGAATCGATTTAGTTAGTTTCTTCGACGATAAGGCTTTATTTGAACGAAATGATGGAAGTCTTGAATTTGGAGTTCGCGTAAAATCATATTTCTTATATTCATCGGGTTCTTAATTAAACACGCGAGTGGAAATTGACCCAGGGTCATTAGCCTCGCTCGTTAATACCTTTCAGGCTGGAGCATCAAAAAGATCGAGGCTCGCTTTGGCCGACAGTCGGCGACCACAGCGGTCACGGCGGCGGCTACTGTCTGCGCGGAAAAAACTACCAAAACATGAACATCATACGCGGTCGTAAGTCCAAAGGCGGCAAAGAATTCGTGGTAAAAATATTCGTCGGCGTGGAATACGAGTGTCCCCGGGGTCATAGATTTATGGCATCGGCCCCGGACAAAGTTCTGAAAGCCACTGGAAATGGAATCGTGAAAGACAGCGGTAACAAAGTGACTTCCAGGACCGCCGACATGCCCCTCTACTTTCCGTGCCCTTGCAGGTTCGTCGCCACCGCGTCCCTGCTGTATCGCGGCGGAGGTGTGATTCCGCGGGTCGCCGCGATATTACCGATCTGCTCATTCGTTTCAGACAACCGAAACCGCTGATAGCGCAACTCATGAGAATTCACGTCGTGACGCCCAAGGCGCCCGTGCACGTCACGTTGAATCCGCGCGTGCAACCGGGACCGCCTCCGTGTCCGATCTTCGTGACCGGTTGCGAGGAACCGATCAAGCTCTCGCAAAGTGCTTACTGGATCCTCAGATTGCCGTATCCTTTCTCGCTCTAGGATATTTATAATTGTGTAACGCGTCATCTCCACTTTTCACGCATTTCTTCAAATTTTCTTAACACGAATCTTCAGTTATGTGTACATGAGCGAGAAGTGCGCGTACCTAGCGCCGAAGGAACCGGTACCTATATCTCACGGTCGACTTTTCGCTGGAATGTACGGAATCAGTGAAGTCTTACCGGAAAAAAAATAAGGGAGAGCATCGTTCCATTGTTTGGAATCTCAATAAACCGAAACTGTTATTTTTGGTTGTCGCTGTTGCGAACGACGTGTGGCACTGGTAATAGCTCGATGAAGAGCATCAGTCCTGCCAAATTGATGAGTTTGCGCAGGGAGTCTGAGTACCGATGACATGTGTCTAAGCTGATGTCTACGTGAAAAATAGGCAGCAATTAATGTATGTAAGGTGTTTTAAGAGTAGTGTAAACTGTGTATTTTCCAATACAGAATTGACGAGAATTATAGATGAGCAGTTGAAACGTCTATCGAAATCCTTATTACCGACTATATCCTTACTATTTATCCACAGGATGATGATATGACCCTCATTGTACATACCTATATTTTGTTTATGGCATTATCTAGTACACCAGGGAATTTTAAAAACTGTTGACCATAAGTTTCCAGAGGTTGGCCACAATTTTACGGATATTGATAGAGGCTGGAGCTGTCGAAAAAATTATTCGAAAAGCTCAAAACATTTATACAATTTATCAGTACATGACATTAATAAGGGAAGCTAGAAAAAGGAATCCGTTTGAGTTAATCAGAATGGAAGATAAATTTATTAATCTAAAAGAACTGCCCCGAAAGTTAAACTTGTTTGACAGAAAGAAAAGTAACAAGGGCGAAAAGATACTTTTTCGCGATGTAGGATAGATAAGAGTTGATAAATTTGGTACAACGAAGTATAGATATTCGCTAGATGAGAACGAGTGGAAAGAAGTAGATATTATTAAACACAAACCAACCCGTACAACAGAACAACACGAAAATGTTTTTGTTCCATTAAATAAGTGAAGACCCATAGCAACCAAAAATTTTGATAACATTCAAGAGCAGCTCCCATTTATTCCAGAAAATTTAAGAGGATTTTATATGAGCTTAAATCGATCTGAAAGTGATTAGTATTACCTATTTTTGTATTTTTTCTATTAATAAATATAAGTTAATCCTTTCTTAATTCGTCACCATTTCGAATAAAAAAGTAAATGGTTGTGCATGAAGGTGCTAATAACAGTTTTTTTTGTAAAAAAAAATTAAAGACGCATCTGGCACCACAAAAATTTATAAAGGCTGACCCATAATTTAAAAATTACTTTTATTGCCTGTGTATTGACGCAATTTGATTTTGATTTTAGTTTAACCCTTAATATCTCCAAATCGTTAAATAGTGACTTAACACCTTCATGCACTAATAGCTTCAATTATCAAAACAAATCTAGAAAAAATGCAATAATGTTAGCCATATCAGTGTATTCATAGTATTTATTAATTACATAAACAATTTATCAAATATATAAACAATTTATCAAATACATAAATAACTAGTCTATTTTTGGAGTAAAGTAGCTCCATTACAAGACATACGCGACGTTTTTAAAGTCTTTGAGAAAAATCATGAAACGCAACAGTATATCCGACTTCTTCCTAACCACTAACCCTTAACTATTGGATCTTGACTCACTATGACATCAGCTATGTCAGGCGCCGAAGATACTGTCAGCATCTTTTCATTGGCTAAATGTAACAACGAAACAAAAGCAATGGGAAAACTGAGTGCTTCGGCGTTGGTCTTCGTTAATTCGTCAGGCAATTTCTTAAACACATCACTGAATATCGAAGGTTCTGTAATACTCTCCGCATTTCCTTCGTTAGTCGCCTGGACATTCTCTTTACCCACGTTTTCATCCGCTTTTTTCGTCAGCAATTTCCAGATACCCTTCTTCAATTGGCGCATGTCTATCTGCTTAGCGCGTAGGGAATACGGAATATGCAATTTGTTAGCCAACTTGGGCATCTTGACCAGATTATCGCCTACAAAGCCTTGAGTGTACAATCCATCGTTCTCGTTGGAATCTACGACATCGCCATCCTGATAATCATCCTTATCGACGTTGGGACAATAATTCGATTTATCGTTTTCGTTTTCATAATCGTAATTGAACTCGTCATCTGCCAATGTTGTAGCATCCATTTGATCCGGCACATGGGTGTTCAACATCATGTCGTGGCGGTAGTAAAGTCTCGACACCTGTGAAATGTCGTAATGAACGTCCTGTGGTAGTGTCAATTTCTCTTCCTGCCAACAATTCACAGTTTTAGATTGCAATTTGGTAGCCAGGCCAAGTACAAACCTCTTGGCACAAGCGTGTTCTATCTCGTCGTCGTAACGCAATTCTAATTCCTTCTTTTTTTTTACTCCTTCCTGCTGGCATACCCCTTTTACATGGCTTTTGCCCAGAGTTTTTACGCTAGTTACGATCTTCCAATGCATAGGTCCTGCCCAATGAATGGCCATACTTTTTTGAATGTACGAGTACTCTGGCGCTTTACTATGCCCTGTAGATCTAACCACATCGCGAAAATCGACAATGTTCTTCCGAGGTCCACCAACGAATCTATCTACGTTTCCAGCACCTTCCTCTACATCAAAGTAATTGGTAAAGTTGTTCTTCATTGATTCATCGTTGGGTAATGAAGCGTCTAGGTCAAACTGTAGGTCGTTGTCAATAACCTCAGCAGTCTGTTCCAACTCTTCTATTGCAGACCAACCACGGAATTGAAAATTTGCAAAACTGGGGCAGATCTCCGACGTTGAGAAATCTTCGATTTTCGGCAATAGAACCTCGGTCGTCTGCTTCTCTATCCTGTCCTTCCTATGCGCTTTTGTCTCAACAATGACGTCATTGTATGGATGTATGTAAAAGCCTTGATATGCGTGATGTGGTAGCATGGCTTGATACAGCGTATCGGTTGTTTGAGAATCGCCGTCTCCTATCATACGTGATTCAGGATTGCATACCTCCACAGTTCCTCTCAATGCCTCTGCAGTAGATAAAATCTTTAGATTTGACTTCTTCTTTCCCTTCGGCTCCTTTCGAACTTCTCTAGTTCTGTAGTCTTCCGTGCTGTTACTGTCTTCGTCAGCCGCTTCCATCACACTTTCTTCCCTCCTATCCTCTTTGCTTTTGGTCGCAAATTTCCTAAAGATCTCTGCGTACATTGCATCCACACGGTATCCATAAATCTTAGTGCTTATATCCAATGATGTACTTGCAACTTGAAAACTCGTCATTTTTTCATCGCGCCTCTTTAGCATGTACGCCATGATATCGATCATATCCAAACTGAACGCATTTTTTATATTGATCTTATTCTCTGCATTCAGTCTAATACACTGAGTGATACATTGCATCATTTGATTGACCGGTACCTGAGCTACACGACTAAGGCCTAATGATTGACGAACGTTCGTTGAAGTGGATTGATTCTGCTGATGCATCTCGCGTCTTCGCGCCAATTCCGCCTCGTCGTCATTTTCGGTCAATGCTAGAGGTATTTTCTCCTGCGAAATAACCGACCTGCGTCGCAGTGGCGACAAGGAGGATACGAACGTCGGGATCTCGTCCACCATTGTAGATGATGCTAAACTCTGCCGCCTAATATTGTTGCCAGCTTTGTACGTCAAATCTGATTCCCCTACCTTCTCCATCTTGCTATTTACTTATTCGTTATCGATGTTATGGAAAATCTTAAGGATATTCACTCTCAGACGATGCAGAAGGGAATGAAACTGCAGCAACCCCACGTAAATCTTCGCATTGAAACTTTCAGTTCGTCCAGGAACTTCTGAATACAACAATACGATAAACAATCACAACATTGTTTACCCTTTGATTCAATTAATCTTATTAACCATATGTAGAAATATCGAACAGTCAGAATTCCGCACTTTCATCAATAAGACGAATAACCGACATCGCAGTTAGCGGCAAACAGCGTTCATTCAAATCCAACATGTACATCACAAGGCGCGGGAGGCACCAGCGACGCCACGCGAGGCGCAATCTCTGGACGGAGTCTGTCTGTGCCTAGCAGATAATAATTTTATACCTAATTAATTAGGAATTACTCCTATCGTTTGGAAATAGTTTGGGGATATTTAGGAAATTAGTTTCAGATTTTTTGGGAAACGTTAATTAATTTATTATAAATTATTTTTTACTTACCTACCTACCGTATGTATCATGCCAAATTATAAACAAGCAGATACCGTATGTATCATCCCAAATTAAACAAGCAGATATACCGACATTACCGAAACTTTACCGACGGTCAATAATTTTATAGTTAGAGTTGGCTTGAGAAGAGTGCGCTGTGTGTGCTGCGTGAGAGCGAAAAGTGTCAAACGTCTGATTTCCCGATAGCTGTCAATTCGGAAAATCGAAGTATTGAATAATAGTAGACGAAACACTTCGATCTCTTGAATTAACTGCTTGTTTAATTTGGAATGATACATACAGTAGGTATGGCCTGTATCAAAGTGCCGTGCTTCTACGTATTCCATAGTCCGCCTAAGTAAATGCGTTGTCCTCACCGTTTGCGTGGTGCGCACCGCATTCGATAACACTGGTCAACAGTGATTTTGTTACACGAACCAGACCAGGTGATTCTTATAGATTTATGTGCGCTAAAAACGAATCTGACTCTCAAATTTGCGTATCGCGTCAGGATTTTGAAATACTTGAGGTTAAATATACGAAAACAGGCGATTTTGGCCATATTCACGGGTCTATTACAATTAAACTAACAAATGTTTCTTAATTGCACTTACAGCATTTGAAAGTGTCGTTTTTGAACTTTTCAATACATTACTTGATTGTTCCTAAACGATTTTACAAAGCCAAATTTCAATACGACAAGTCGATCGTTTAGGTCCACCGCGCCACGCGTCTAAATGTATCAGGCGCGTGGTGCGGTGGACCTAAACGATCGACTTGTCGTACTGAAATTTGGCTTTGTAAAATCGTTTAGGAACAATCAAGTAATGTATTGAAAAGTTCAAAAATGACACTTTCAAATGCTGTAAGTGCAATTAAGAAACAGTTTTTAGTTTCATTGTAATAGACCCGTGAATATGGCCAAAATCGCCGGTTTTCGTATATTTAACCTCAAGTATTTCAAAATCCTGACGTGATACGTAAATTTAAGAGTCAGATTTGTTTTTAGCGCACATAAATCTATAAGAATCACCTGGTCTGGTTCGTGTAACAGAAAAAAAATGTAATTTTGTTGACCAGTGTAATCCATTCGTGAGATACTTACCATCGATCAATGAGTAATCTATTCTACACGCGACTAATGGTAGGCACATTCGACTCTGTGAGTGCGAGCAGTCGCAGTGATACACCATGCTCGCGTTCATGGGAATCGCTCATTTAAACGGGCCCTATTTATGAGAAGTTCAAATAATAGAAACGGCAAAGGGAAGAAAAAGAAACTCGAATTAACTCGCCTACAAAACGAAGCGCTCGGTGTCTCTTTCGACGCGAGAGTTTTACTCTCGAGAGCGCGCGAATTCGTTAGCTACGAGTGGACGGGAGCGTTGCGAACCAACCCGTCATATTCAAGAGGCGACGACCTCGCACGTACTGACGAAAGGTTTCAACTCCGCGCGGATGGCGCCTGGTAAGAGCATGCAGAGATTTCAGCCAATCCTGGAGGCCCATGCGCTAGAGTGTCCTATTAGATTGCCGAAGTCCCCGCGAGGACCTGCCAACGGTATCTACCCACTCCACCGTAGCCGGCCTTCTGTGGAATGCGAGCAAAGCTCGGTGTCTGGGGGAACTGGAGTGAAAGTTATGGCCGTACGGCTCAATCGGTGGTACGTTGCTCTAGGTCAGGACTGGGTCACCGCGCTACGTATGGAGGGAAACTTTAAACGCTTATAACTTTGGAACCGAGCAAGATAATCGAACCGGACAAAGTGCGCTGTATTCAGCGTACGATTAGGCTTAATTGGCGGGTGAAATTGTACATGATTTTTCAAGTATAAGGCGAAAACTTAAAATGCTTATAACCGGTTTGAAGTCGAGCGAGTTAATTCGATCGGATAAAACGTGACGTATTTGGCGTGTAATTAAATTCGAACAATATGCAAATTTTTACAGCGCTTGCCTTCGGTTCCACATTTGAGAGATTCTCGTATGCACACGCAAATATTTAGAGTTTTCTATCTCCGAGCGGAAATAAGAAACAATGTTCTCGCTAAATAGAGGGGTCTAACATCTCTTTGTTACATTGAAACATATATTAACAAATTGATGCTATTACAATTAGGTACACAGCTCCACACAAAAAATCGAAAAAATGCTTCCTCTGACCAGACCAGTATATCTTTATGTTTTTGGGGCCGCTGAATCCGAATCCAGTGTCCATTTGTCTCCATCACGTCACATTTTATTTAGTCTCAAAAAACCATCAATAGATCATGATTTTCAAAAAGTTAATGGACTTAAACCAAATTCGCTATAGGGGGTTTTTTGGGTCGCTGATCACGAATCTGAAATCGGATTTTAAAAATTCAAGATGGCGGATCTAATATGGAGGACGAGATTATCGGAAATTTTGAATTTTTGTAAATATAACCATATTCGTCATCGGCGACCCAAAAAACCCCCTTATACCAAATTCGGCATGAATCTGTCGATTTTCAAAAATCTCGTCCGCCATATTGGATCCGCCATCTTGAATTTTTGAAATCCGATTTCAGATTCGTGATCAGCGACCCAAAAAACCCCCATAGCGAATTTGGTTTAAGTCCATTACCTTTTTGAAAATCATGGTCTATTGATGGTTTTTTGAGATAAAAAAAAATGTGACGTGATGGAGACAAACGGATACTAGATTCGGATTCAACGACCCCAAAAAGATAAAGATATACTGGCCTGTGGTCAGAGGAAGCATTTTTTCGATTTTTTTGTGGAGCTGTGTTATTCTTACACATAAATGAGCTGTTCTGCATAAAGAAAGGCTCCTGCTCTCTATGCAACTACATTGCTAGCATATGTAACAGCTTATGTTAAAAGAGGTTTTGGATCGAAGGAGAAAAAGAGGCGCATAGTAGAAGTTGACAAAGGAGCATGTACGATTTCAACGGAGAGCCTAAACGAAATCGACGAAAAGCCTATACGAATTCAAAAAAGACCACAAACGAGTTCCACAATACCACAAACTAGTGGAACAAGGGATTGCGAGAGAGTGTGGAATAAAAGTGGCTCGTCTCGTGGCTTTCTTTCCCAGTATCTAGGATTGTAATATGATTATTTCTTAATACAGCTAGAAGTTCGTTGAATGTTTCTACAAACGTCATTTGCATCGTAGCTGCTGGGAATTGCATAGAAATGCATTGACTAGACTCGGTGACGCTTGTAGGGATATACAACGAGCTTCTAAGATGCATCAAGCGATACCTGTATTGTTGCGCGTCCCTGCAAACGTCTTTGTATCTGATCAATGCATTTCGCTGCAATTCTCACATCTACGATACGACGAACGATTGCAGACACACGCAACGATGCTTGCATACAGCTCGGTGCATATCTCTGCAAGAATCATCGTGTTTAGTCGATGTACTTCTGTGCAATCCCTGCACCTACGATGCAAATAGCGTTTGCAGAAACGTTTTAACGAACTTTTAGATGCACCGAGCTCTGTACAAGCATCGTTGCACGTGTCTCCAAGCGTTCGTCGTATCATAGACGTGAGAATTGCAGCGAATTGCATTGATTAGATACAGGGACGTCAGCAAGGACGGGAGACGATGCATGTATTGCTCGGTGCATCTTAGAAGTCCATTGCATATCTTTACAAGCGTTGCCGTATCTAGTCAATGTATTCCTATGCAATCCCGGCAGCTATGATGCGAATGACGTTTGCAGAAACGTTCAACGAACTTCTAGAAGCACCGAGTTATATGCAAGTATCATAGCGTGTGTCTGTAAGCGTTCGTCGTATCGTAGCGTAGCGGAACACCTGTCCGCGCAGGTATACCGATGTCGTTCGGCAACGATTACAAGCGTAATTTATGCTTCAAATGTTAATTCTTAACTGGTATACACCTTTATACTAACGTAGCGATTTAATGCGCTTGGGGTCCGGAGAGACCCCAGTATACCAGTTATGAGTTAAAACTGTAAGAAACATTCATCGAGTTCCGTACGCAATTAATATTGCTCGGGGTATTGCAGAAACATTCGTTTCAGTCCGAAAAGCCCAAGAAACTTCCAGAGCTTTCGGAGCTCGTCGTGATTAATAGATATTATTTCCCTGTAGTATTTCATAGAGGATCGTTAAACTCGTGCTCCTGGATACAAAGTTGCAAGACGTAAACACACGGACACGGGTTTCAATGTGTACGAAGGTCAGGCGTCGTGCTGCCCGCGGCTCTGTAGCGTTTTCTCACTCGCACTCGCGGTCTTCCATTGCTCTCTCGCTCGCGCATTTTCGAGAATCTTCGTTCCCCCACTCCCGACCACCTGTTCGTACAGGTATACTACCGAGCGCAGCGGCGATTTCGGCGGAGTCTCCCAAGGGTTGTCAGCCCACTGGTAACACGGTGGGACGCTTTTTATCTGGCTTCCTACAGGAGGTGCTCCCCCTCCTTGTCTCGGTCATCTGCTGCATCAGGCTCAATCGTTAGCACGGTTCGAGACGTTTTGGGGCATCGGCGAGAGCCGTGGGCCCGGCGAATGCGAGGAAAGCATTCACGGGTTGCGATGCCGAGCCAAGGAGCCTGGGTGTGGGGCCCAGGGCCCCCGGAATATTCCGCGTAGGGCGACTTTATAGTCGCCTCTTGCGCCGTTTAATCCGGGCGCGATAGGAGGAAGGGTGGGATGGGTGGGTGGGTCAAGAAAAGAAGAGAGAAGAAGACGAGCGAAGACCAAGTGCCCGGCTGCTCAACCAAGGATGGCCGGTTTTTGCATCTCCGACGGAAATTTTCGGTGAGATTTCACTCTCTCTCCTGCTTTCTCTGTATTTCCGCGATGATTCGATTTCCGCGATGTCTTTCTGCAATGTGTTTCTACGATCGCGACGTGTTTCTACGATCGCGATGTGTTTCTACGATCGCGATGTGTTTCTATGATCGCGATGTGTTTCTGCGTTTCGCGATGATTCGATGTCCTCGAAACGTGTTCCGTGTCGATTCGACCGGCTCGGAGCGAATTCTAGAGTTTCGGCTTCTATTTTCGTGGTGCTTTGCTTCGTCGAGCGATTTTCTCGGGAAAACGCGGTCGTCTTTAATCGTAATTTCGGTTCTCTGTTGAAGGCGGAGCGAAGGAGGATGAAAAGTCCACTACACGCTCGGTCTTCGGCTGGGTCGTGGACTAGGGTCCCGTCACGAGCATTACGTGGTGAGTGTTATTTATTTCTGCAATAATTCGATCGATCCGCGGACTCGAAAATCTGCTTATCATAGAATTTATCGGCTTTCACGTTGTCGACCGATTCCTTTCGAAAAGTGTATCCGCGTGCAATCCGTGTTTCGTGCGTCGCTCCAATTCAAATCGCTTCGAGATTATTTCCAGTGCGAACTAAAAATCTTTTTCTCTAACGATTCCAACATTGGCTTATACAGTCTATCGGTTCTCGCGTCGTCGCAGTCGAATTCGTTCGAAAAGTTCCTCTCCGCGCGGTTCGTCTTTTGTACGCGAGTTCAATTCGAAAGTTCCTTATCGTTGTTTTTATCACGGTCTCTCGTCGTCCGTCGTTTTCTCCTGAAATAAATCATTTCGTTGATCGCGCAATTATTCCGTGATCGCAGACGGAGAGCATAGGAAGTTGACTTCGGGGATCGACATATCCATTCAACCGCGGATTGTCGACGTTTGAGCGCCGTCACTAGTCTTATGTGGTGAGTACTATTTTATTTCAATATCCCGGGAGTGTTCTGTGATTGTGCATCGCTTAAAATCAAACGCGTTTATCGTTTTACGAATATCATCGCGATTTCAAGTTTTCTTCGTACAAGTAGTTTCTTCGATGCATAAAGAAACACCGCCGGCTGAGCGTCGTCGTGTTTACCGACGCGGTCGCCTCACCGCGCAGTCTTATCGCGGTAATGACAAAACATTATGTCGGCGCCGGCGAGGGTTTTGATGAATCGAAAAAACTATTTGATATAATAGAGAGATCCCGGGAACGCGCGTTCTGCGATTGTGCATTGATTAAATTCAAACGCGTTTGTCGTTTTGGGAATATCATCGCGCTTTCAAGTTTTCTTCGTACAAATGGGATATTCATTTCGAATCTTGTCGATGTGAATCCTGGGTTATCATTCGTGAACTTATTGCATTATCCGCCGCGCCCTTTCGGATGCGCAGACGTTGGTTCTCGATTTTTCCCCGCGTGTACGTTTCAACTTTGATTTTCATCGACGCGACGTTCAGCTCGTCGTAGATTCCCGCGATATTGCTCGACTTCCCGCAAATTATATTCCTTCGTTGATCCGAATACTCGTTTGTCTCAGATGGAACGAGTAATAAATACAACTCTTGATTCGACGACGAAATCAAGGCCCCAGCTGCGATTTTCGCGAAGGGCTGTCGTCGCTGGGCCTCCGTCACGAATACTTCGTGGTAAGTTCTAATTTCTCTTCATTTGAAATCAAATTTACATTCCAATTCGAACGCAGTCATTAATTCGCGAGTTTTTTCACTATGCGTTTGTTTTCACTGTGATTTTTATCGAAAAAAGTTCAATTCATCGTAAACTCTACCGGTTCTCGCATCATTGCTCGATTCCTCTCGAAATAAATTCCCTCGTTGATCCAATTGTTCGTTTGTCGTAGCCGGAGCGATTGCTAAATACAAAGTCGACTTCGAGGGCCGATAGCTTCGGCTGGACCGAAGACTGTCGGCATTTGGCTCCGTCACGTGAATTTCGTGGTGAGTACAGATCGAATATAAAATTCTCTCGCTATTTGAAAGACGATTGACCGAATTTCGTTCGAAAAAACAGCAATTTCTAATCGCAATC
Organism: Xiphydria camelus; assembly: GCA_963678675.1. NCBI lineage: Eukaryota > Metazoa > Arthropoda > Insecta > Hymenoptera > Xiphydriidae > Xiphydria > Xiphydria camelus. The sequence goes on along the minus strand of OY783191.1, from coordinate 32,328,902 downwards.
GTCTGTCCATTTCAGATACTGACTGCAAGCCGTATCTCGGAGACGAGCGTCGGGGAATCCTCATCGCCGAGTAAGTCCCAGCTGTCCAAGTTCTTCCACCGTCTCTCGGTACGCGATTTGGCGAAATACCGAGAGCGATGGTCGTAATTATCTATCCTATGGCTATCCCTTTTTTCGCGTGGTGCAACGACGTTCGCGTTACATATTTGCAGCGAAATGCGCGGAAATTTAATAGCTCCCAATTGCATTGCTTGGAGCGGAACACTTCGTGTTCAGGTCGTTAGTTAAATCTCGAAATTGTTTTACCTTTCAAAAGAGAAATATGCAATATCTTTAAATGGTTTTTCTCAAATCAGGGCTCTAATTTTCGCTGCAAATTTAAATCTAAGCCCGAGGTGCGCAGACGTTCGGTGGACGCGAATGAAATGAAATTCCGACTTTTCCTTAAAAATTTAACATCGAACGTTCTATGCATCGATCGGAACATATACCAGGGAATTTTGATTGCTCAATCGCGGTACGCGAGTACTCGAATACTTTTTTTTTGAATCGCTATCAGAGCCCAAGAGAGCCTGATGACACGTTTTACGCAGAGCTAATAATAAATTGGTAAAGTCGTTCGCTAAACATACGATAACACTTATTTAAAGTGCAGTCGCGGCGTAGAGTTTTAGAGAATAGGACAATCGCGAATCGATCTATCTTTCGCGTCGTTTTCAGCAATTGAGAAGGGGTTGAGGAAGAATCTCCCCCTTCTCACACGGCGAGGGAGCTATCCAAAGGAGGAACCGCGGATATACCACGTGCGAATGTATCGAATGTATGTGTTGGTGAGCATGTTCGTTTTTTGGATATACAGGTGTTAGGTAGGCTTTTCGCGATTATAGCCATCGTTTTTAAATATAGGTGGATAGGTAGGGTTCCGATATACGAATTATCGCGTCGCGAATTTTGGCCAAAGTGTGACTGAGAGTGCGATGTGTTTAATTAATTTTCAAATAACTGCACCGTTGCAGTCTTGCCCGCTGCTAGTATTAATGCGGCTAACGATCGTTGGTCTCGTTTCATTTTCTTTTCCGCCTCGAACTCGCGAGATGATTACTCTTCGTTGTCGCGCGGCTTTCATTTCGATGTTTGAAGGCTTCCATCGAATTCGAAAAGCGGTAGGCAAGGACACGCGAAGGGTATCCTCTCGCGAATTCGATTTAAAAGTTTCGTTATCGCTCTCTGGAGCGCTCACGAAACGCGTTCGCGTGCAATTGAATTTCGGGACGGTACAGCAATGCACCATGAGACTCTAAAAATTGCGTTCCATTGCTCTCGCCCGCGTTTTCCAACGATCGTTAGGCGAGGCAACGGCGAGGTCGCTAACACCGTGCTGCGTGGTGCATGGTGGCAATCGGTTTCGCAAGCCGTCTGCGACTTCGCCTTGCCAGAAGAAAGAAGAAAGAAGTCATCAGTGAAGAGGACGCCGGTCGTTGCACCACGCACCCGACCATAACGGTTCGTATAATTTCGGAGGAGTTCTCGAGACTCTTCTGCAAATTTTCGAAATTTGCAAAACATATCGAGAATGAATCTGGAATTGAATACGTCCTATGGTTTTTCTTCTTTTCCTCTATCTTTCTCTCCATATGTTCTTTCTATTCAGAAGAAAGCAAAGTAGGCGTGCGATTTTTGTATGCATTTATTCTGAACATATAATTTTCAGAATTTTAGAAATGCAATCACGAAACATTTAATTTCTCTAGTTAAATTTAATTCATTTTAACCTATTCCTTGCTTTTGATAAAAGTCAATTCTCTTTGAACGATATTCCACATGGTTTAATAAGCTTCAAAATTTATTTCCGGTGCACATTGAATATGCAATATTTTGTGAGATTTTTTAGTTCTTTTATTCAATCGTAAATTTGATACAGAAAATGATTTTACAAATTCAAAAGATTATTCAATCAAATAGGTGTACAGCTTTGCTTCCGCCGTTTTTCCGAAATTCAAGGCTTTATTGTAAAAAAATGGTTATACATTTATGATTCAAAGTATTGGGGTCCTGGTCATTTCGCGGCATACCTAACTCGCGGATCGCGGTAGTAGTACGTTAGGTTCGTCCGTAAATATTGATAATCCATAGCGCGATAAAAATTAAAGGAGAGAGTATCGGATTTGGTGACTCTCACTGACGTGGGCGTGGATGGGGCCCTGGTCATTTCGCGGCATACCTAACTCGCGGATCGCGGTAGTAGTACGTTAGGTTCGTCCGTAAATATTGATAATCCATAGCGCGATAAAAATTAAAGGAGAGAGTATCGGATTTGGTGACTCTCACTGACGTGGGCGTGGATGGGGCCCTGGTCATTTCGCGGCATACCTAACTCGCGGATCGCGGTAGTAGTACGTTAGGTTCGTCCGTAATTATTGATAATCCATAGCGCGATAAAAATTAAAGGAGAGAGTATCGGATTTGGTGACTCTCACTGACGTGGGCGTGGATGGGGCCCTGGTCATTTCGCGGCATACCTAACTCGCGGATCGCGGTAGTAGTACGTTAGGTTCGTCCGTAAATATTGATAATCCATAGCGCGATAAAAATTAAAGGAGAGAGTATCGGATTTGGTGACTCTCACTGACGTGGGCGTGGATGGGGCCCTGGTCATTTCGCGGCATACCTAACTCGCGGATCGCGGTAGTAGTACGTTAGGTTCGTCCGTAATTATTGATAATCCATAGCGCGATAAAAATTAAAGGAGAGAGTATCGGATTTGGTGACTCTCACTGACGTGGGCGTGGATGGGGCCCTGGTCATTTCGCGGCATACCTAACTCGCGGATCGCGGTAGTAGTACGTTAGGTTCGTCCGTAATTATTGATAATCCATAGCGCGATAAAAATTAAAGGAGAGAGTATCGGATTTGGCGACTCTCACTGACGTGGGCGTGGATGGGGCCTTGGTCATTTCGCGGCATACCTAACTCGCGGATCGCGGTAGTAGTACGTTAGGTTCGTCCGTAAATATTGATAATCCATAGCGCGATAAAAATTAAAGGAGAGAGTATCGGATTTGGTGACTCTCACTGACGTGGGCGTGGATGGGGCCCTGGTCATTTCGCGGCATACCTAACTCGCGGATCGCGGTAGTAGTACGTTAGGTTCGTCCATAAATATTGATAATCCATAGCACGATAAAAATTAAAGGAGAGAGTATCGAATTTGGTGACTCTCACTGACGTGGGCGTGGATGGGGCCCTGGTCGACTCGCGGCATAACTCGCGGATCGCGGTAGTAGTACGATAGTTTGATCATCTTAGAGTATTATATTTCGTTATCCACGCTTCGTCATCTTAGAGTATTATATTTCATCTTCAGCTTCCTTGTCTTTGCATTGCACCAGTTGCTTTTCCTTCATTATCTCTCTTCGATCGTTGTCTCGTTATCGGGTATCAATCACATCCTTTAAATTATCCTCCTGCAATTTCTTTTCATCGTTGGTGTCTTAAGCTTTTAGGCTCTTCGTTGAATTCGTAGATTTTTCTTTGAACTCGTAGGTTCTTTGTCGAATTCGTATAGGCTCTTCAAACTCGTATAGGTTCCTCGTTGATTTCGTATAGGCTTCTCATCATTTCGTATAGGCTCCTCGATCTCGTATAGCTCTTCAAACTCGTATAGGTTCCTCGTTGATTTCGTATAGGCTTCTCATCACTTTCTTATAGACTCCTCGATCTCGTATAGGCTCTTCAAACTCGTATAGGTTCCTCGTTGATTTCGTATAGGCTTCTCATCACTTTCGTATGGACTCCTCGATCTCGTTTAGGCTTTTCTTCGATTTCGGAAAGGCTTCGATCTTGATTAGTCTCGTCGTCTTTGCTATAGGTACATGGTCTTTCCTCTACAGGTTTCGATCGGTCTTCTTAGATTCCTCGTAGTCTATACAGGCTCCTCGTTATTATTCCACAGGTTTCCTATTACGCTCCTCGATTTCCCTTTCAACCCAAAAGTACATTTTCATACTTTTAAATGGCAAGTAAGTAAATGCCGTCATAAGCATGTTGTTGTTGCATAGACAGGGAAGCTTTCCTGCATGTAGGGATTTCATTTACTTGTAGCTTCGTTCGAAATTATTTCTAATGCATTGCGCTGCGAATATTAAAGGAGAGAGTGTCGTATTTGGTGACTCTCACTGACGTGGGCGTGGATGGGGCCCTGGTCATTTCGCGGCATACCTAACTCGCGGATCGCGGTAGTAGTACGTTAGGTTCGTCCGTAAATATTGATAATCCATAGCGCGATAAAAATTAAAGGAGAGAGTATCGGATTTGGTGACTCTCACTGACGTGGGCGTGGATGGGGCCCTGGTCATTTCGCGGCATACCTAACTCGCGGATCGCGGTAGTAGTACGTTAGGTTCGTCCGTAAATATTGATAATCCATAGCGCGATAAAAATTAAAGGAGAGAGTATCGGATTTGGTGACTCTCACTGACGTGGGCGTGGATGGGGCCCTGGTCATTTCGCGGCATACCTAACTCGCGGATCGCGGTAGTAGTACGTTAGGTTCGTCCGTAAATATTGATAATCCATAGCGCGATAAAAATTAAAGGAGAGAGTATCGGATTTGGTGACTCTCACTGACGTGGGCGTGGATGGGGCCCTGGTCATTTCGCGGCATACCTAACTCGCGGATCGCGGTAGTAGTACGTTAGGTTCGTCCATAAATATTGATAATCCATAGCGCGATAAAAATTAAAGGAGAGAGTATCGGATTTGGTGACTCTCACTGACGTGGGCGTGGATGGGGCCCTGGTCATTTCGCGGCATACCTAACTCGCGGATCGCGGTAGTAGTACGTTAGGTTCGTCCGTAAATATTGATAATCCATAGCGCGATAAAAATTAAAGGAGAGAGTATCGGATTTGGTGACTCTCACTGACGTGGGCGTGGATGGGGCCCTGGTCATTTCGCGGCATACCTAACTCGCGGATCGCGGTAGTAGTACGTTAGGTTCGTCCGTAAATATTGATAATCCATAGCGCGATAAAAATTAAAGGAGAGAGTATCGGATTTGGTGACTCTCACTGACGTGGGCGTGGATGGGGCCCTGGTCATTTCGCGGCATACCTAACTCGCGGATCGCGGTAGTAGTACGTTAGGTTCGTCCGTAAATATTGATAATCCATAGCGCGATAAAAATTAAAGGAGAGAGTATCGGATTTGGTGACTCTCACTGACGTGGGCGTGGATGGGGCCCTGGTCATTTCGCGGCATACCTAACTCGCGGATCGCGGTAGTAGTACGTTAGGTTCGTCCATAAATATTGATAATCCATAGCGCGATAAAAATTAAAGGAGAGAGTATCGGATTTGGTGACTCTCACTGACGTGGGCGTGGATGGGGCCCTGGTCATTTCGCGGCATACCTAACTCGCGGATCGCGGTAGTAGTACGTTAGGTTCGTCCGTAAATATTGATAATCCATAGCGCGATAAAAATTAAAGGAGAGAGTATCGGATTTGGTGACTCTCACTGACGTGGGCGTGGATGGGGCCCTGGTCATTTCGCGGCATACCTAACTCGCGGATCGCGGTAGTAGTACGTTAGGTTCGCCCGGAAATATTGATAATCCATAGCGCGATAAAAATTAAAGGAGAGAGTATCGGATTTGGTGACTCTCACTGACGTGGGCGTGGATGGGGCCCTGGTCATTTCGCGGCATACCTAACTCGCGGATCGCGGTAGTAGTACGTTAGGTTCATCCGGAAATATTGATAATCCATAGCGCGATAAAAATTAAAGGAGAGAGTATCGGATTTGGTGACTCTCACTGACGTGGGCGTGGATGGGGCCCTGGTCGTTTCGCGGCATAACTCGCAGATCGCGGTAGTAGTATGATAATTTCATTCGATATTATTTATAATGTATTGAACCGCGAAAATTGAAGGAACAAGGCGAAATTGAGGCGCATTAAAAGAACTGGCCATCTTTTGAATCGAACGGCTGAAGCAAAGTCGTACACCTAATAGCATTGTTCTATTCGCATCGCACGCCTACTTATGATATATACATTTCTCATATACCATGTATTAGTTTAAGTAAACTTGGTGAGTATGTATACTTGTAGTAAGTACCACTGAAATAAAAGTGGATTAGATGTATAAGTTCTGTCAACCGGAGTCTCACTACGCAGTGTCCTAATTAAATATTTAAACATATAAGTAAAGTCCTATAATTTATTTCAAACATTTGAAACACGTAATACTATTGAACTTTATTTGTTCAAATGAAACTGCAGTTTATGCACGGAGAATGCTAAATTCACATTACAATTATTCTATCAATAAATTTTATTAATTCAATTTACAATGCGCTTAACGCTGAAAGAATGTACGTTCTTGTTAAAATGATATCATGCAATCTCCTTCAGAGAACCTTGCATTGCATTCGATACACAAAATATAAGATATTTTTACTGAAATTAGATTATTGAAATTTTATCAAGTTTAATACATTGGACATGCAATTATTGAAGACTATTTATCATAAGAGTTAATCACTGGAGAACATACTAAATGTTCTCATAACGTCAGTGGGGCTCCGGTCTTGACCCCCGGAGGAAGTACTTGCCTTGTAGCAGTGAACTCCGGGAAAAATTGAGTTCCGCGAAAATGTACCACCCTCACACGGTGAGGCATTCTTTATTATATAAAATGTGGCGCGTCTCGCCTTTTTGCTTGACGCCCACTTAATCCCCAATGCCTTCGGGCATCCTATCCTGGAAAGGATACTTCGACCCGATATTTATGTATCTTATTGATACATAATTAAATAAACTCTTCCCTCGCCTCATCTATCATTATCTTTAAGGGATTCATAGTGGAGTAAGGAACGAGGAACGATCGAGTAACGTTGATCGCGTTCATCGCTTTCGTTTTCCCCGCAGTGAATCCATTAAAAACGTTCACCTCTCATATAGGATAAGAGAATTTGTATAATTTTAATAAAGAAATATATCTATGTCTCCTTCCCTCATCTCACCATTCATATGACATCATTATTTTGTAAGGATTCAAATCGGGGTAAAGGATGGAGCAATAATTAATTGGAATTAATCATTTATCGCTCTTTTTTCCCTTTTAAGAATTCTTTAAAAATATCATATGTATAATCTCATATAAGATAAGCTAATAACGATGCTTTGTTTGTTTCAGAAAAATTTCAGTTCGTGAAACTTCGTATAATTATAAAACGTTACCTTTCAGGTGGACTACGGCAATTTATTCAGCTAAAATTAGATATAATTAATCGTTCTTCTTTCTGTTTCAGATCGCCGAAATTTTAATAATGACATTTTTTTCAGACAAACTGCGACAGTGTTTTATATTTAAATAAGACTATTAATCGTTCAGCTTTATGTTTCAGTTATAGATTCGGGAGATTTGGGTTAATTTTCTATTAGGTTTTATTCTTGGCACTCTCGATTGAGAACAAAGAGGCTTCTGCACCTACCTTTTTGGGTTTCCTTTGATATACACGTTTTTTGTGAATGTTACTGAGGAAAATACATATGAATACTCTCTTTCATGGAATTGTTAGGATTAAAGGAAGGATGATAAATTGCTTTGCCATTGGACCCATATGACTTATAGGAAGCAATGAGTTGACGTTAGAGGTGATCAGTTTTGAAGGAATAGCAGGTATTTTATATTTTTATAACCAGCAAAAAATGCACCACACTGTCAATTTGAGACGACTAAAAGCTGTGATATATTTATTCCAACAGGAGTATTTTATAAAAAGAGCTCAACACTATTGTCGCCGTGGGAATCCTACACGACACTCTAGATTAATTAACATTAGTTAGGCTTCATCATCTTAGAGTATTAAATTTCATCTTCAGCTCCCGTGTCTTTGCAAGTGCGCCAGTTGTTTTTCCTTTATTATCTCTCTTCGATCGTTGTCTCGTTATCGGGTATCAACTACATCCTTTAAATTATCCTCCTACAATTTCTTTTCGTCATTGGTGTCTTAAGCTTTTAGGCCCTTTGTTGAATTTGTAGGTTCTTCCTTGAACTTGAACTTCATAAATCGCGGATCGCGGTAGTAATACGTTAGGTTCGTCCGTAATTATTTAGAATGCATAGCGCGATAAAAATTAAAGGAGAGAGTGTCGTATTTGGTGACTCTCACTGACGTGGGCGTGGATGGGGCCCTGGTCGTTTCGCGGCATAACTCGCGGATCGCGGTAGTAGTACGTTAGGTTCGTCCGTAGTTATTTAGAATGTATAGCGCGATAAAAATTAAAGGAGAGAGTGTCGTATTTGGTGACTCTCACTGACGTGGGCGTGGATGGGGCCCTGGTCATTTCGCGGCATAAATAGGCTTCGATCGGTCTTCTTAGATTCCTCGTCGTCTTTATAGGCTCTTCGTTATTATTCTACAGGTTTCCTATTACTCTCCTCGATTTGCCCTTTATCCCAAAAGTACATTTTCATACTTTTAAATCTTAAGAAAGTAAAGGCCGTCATGAGCGTGGTACTGTTGCATAGACAGGGGAGCTTTCCTCCATGTAGGGAGTTCATTTACTTATAAGGATAAGTTTAATAAAACGAATTTGTGAATTGATTTATAAAGAGTCGAATAAATAAGATGTTATATTCGCTCGTTTACCAGAAACATGGTGTTCTATATTTGCTTCTCAATAAAATCGCAATTGAAGGGGAAAATGCCGTGAAATCTTCTTTAATTAATCTTGATTACACGCTGAATACATGCTTTATCCGGACGGACTAGCTTGCTCGGTTTCCAATTTATAAACGTTTAAAAATATCATCAGTTTGCTTTTGACATCGCTTGCACAATTCCACTCGTTACATAAAGTCGATTGCGCGCTGAATACAGTGCACTTTGTCCGGTTCGATTATCTCGCTCCATTCCAAAGTTATAGGCGTTTAAAGTTTTCGTTTAATTTCGGCATTGCGGCACGCTGACCCGGTAACCTCACAACCTGTCGCATTGGCGGGCACCTGGTGTTCCAAGAAGCTGTAACTTCCACTCCACTTACTCGGAGACACACGTAAATTCCCCCACCTTGCATTCCACGCAAGACTGTTGGCCACCAAGGTGAAGTGGGGCAGTTGGGGGCGGGAACAGAAAATTCGCGCGGGGTTTTACCTCCAATTCTAGTGGGAGATTCCAGTATAGGGCATCTGCGATTGGCAGAATTTTATAGTTAGAGTTGGCATGAGAAGAGTGCGCTGTGTGTGTTGCGTGAGAGCGAAAAGTGTCAAACGTCTGATTTCCCGATAGCTTTTAATTCAAGAGATCGAAGTGTTTCGTTTATTATTCAATACTTCGATTTTCCGAATTGACAGCTATCGGGAAATCAGACGTTTGACACTTTCGCTCTCACGCAGCACACACAGCGCACTCTTCTCAAGCCAACTCTAACTATAAAATTCTTGACCGTCGGTAAAGTTTCGGCAATGTCGGTATATCTGCTTGTTTAATTTGGGATGATACATACGGTATACCGACATTGCCGAAACTTTACCGACGGTCAAGAATTTTATAGTTAGAGTTGGCTTGAGAAGAGTGCGCTGTGTGTGCTGCGTGAGAGCGAAAAGTGTCAAACGTCTGATTTCCCGATAGCTGTTAATTCAAGAGATCGAAGTATGAAGTATACTCCTAGTCTTCACAGTATACTTCGGGCTGTCATCGGTGATGGTTGATCGTGGTGTTGCGATTAATGTGATTACAATTTGGAATCTATCATTAAAATAGTGTATTACTTTTATAATTCTGTATAGTATACGTAAAGACGGAGTCTTCTATGTATAAATCTTTTTTTGGTATTTATTGTATAAGAAGCGAACAGCATAAAAATGATTCAAACGTCATTTTGGAGGTTAAAGTTCTTCGTTTCTGAATTATGAGGAGCAAATGAAATACCAGTGAGTACTTCTCATCTGCTTATTTAAATTTCTTTTTCATATTATGCGATGTAAAGGTGACAATTTTCATATTCGTATTAATTTTGCTCTACGCATTTTCTGTATAGGTTAGAAAATAGTCGTACCGGGAGGAGTTGTGTTGTAAACATATATTTAACATGCTATATTTAATAAGAGTTCATTATAAATCGCAATTTTATTATCTATATTACTATAACGAGAGTGCACGGATTAAAGAATTACGTCGCATTATGCACGACTGTTTGTACTTTATACCTAGTTACATGACATACAGATTCAAAAGTGAAAGCACAATGGATCGCAATTTTATTATCTATATTACTGTAACGAATACGCGAATTAAAGAATTACGTTACATTATGTACGACTGTTTGTATTTTATACCTAGTTACATGACATACAGATTCAAAAGTGAAAGAACACAATGGATCGAAGTAAAACTGGAACCGGACGTGGGGCTAAAAGCAAAATCGCTCAACATCCTTATGACATATACAATTTAACATGCTATATTTAATAAGAGTTAATTAAATCGCAATTTTATTATCTATATTAATATAACGAATACGCGAATTAAAGAATTATGTTGCATTATGCACGACTGTTTGTATTTTATACCTAGTTACATGACATACAGATTCAAAAGTGAAAGAGCACAATGGATCGAAGTAAAACTGGAACCGGACGTGGAGCTAAAAGCAAAATCGCTCAACATCCTTCTGACTTATTTGCGCTTGGTTCGAAAAGCTCCCGTGGCGAATCTTCGGATACGAAAAGGCCTGGCGTTATTCATAGTAAACCTGGCGTTACTTCCTCTGCTTCAGGTAATATACTCTTCTAAATATCTTATATAGCTCTTATTATTCGGATCGAACATTATATCTTTGTAGATGGGATTTACAGAAATCTAATTCCTTTTCCATCAATTCCTTCATTATTAAATCTCTTTCGCAATAGTTTATCAATAGCTCGCTCATTTGTACGAAATTATTCTTGTGTTTGCAGCCATGAACCTCGTCAGTCCCTATCAAAACTATAGATAATTTGCAAATGTAATAATGTGCCTTTAAAACGATCGAAGCACAGTCTGCTGGAAGCTTCTCCGGTAAATCTTGAGACTCGCAATCGACGAAAGTTCTGATGTATTTCGTATAATATTTTACCGCTAATTCTGCAAAATCATTCACTTCTGATTTGATTATCACGCGAACCAGCTCAACCGACGAAAAAAAAAGTTTGAGTTTCAACTCCGTTATTTGATAATAAGTCGATCCCAATTCACGCCAAAGGGTTCTCTGAGCTGATATTTGCGTTTCATCCACTAGACCTTCCAAATGTTTGAATTTTTCGATACGAGCAGCGTGTAGTGTTTGTAGATGTGCGTCGTCCATCTCAAAATATGTTAGTGCTAACATTAATTGAGTGAATCCTAGCATGATTTTAAGATATTCATCGAATGGGTTATCAAAAGACCAACATTGTTTTGCTATACTCGCCCATTTATGAATTTTCAAAAACATGGGCCACGCATCTTCGTAATCGGGAGAAGTATCCTCGTAATTCTGCTCTGCAATTTTTTCTGTATCTGTTTCTTTCCCAATCATGAGTTCTTGAGCGGTTTCCATAAATGTCAAAATCATCGAACATTCACAATCAATCTGGACTTGATTTAAGTTTTTACAAATTATACACGATTCATCTTCGCCTTTAGTTATATGAAGAAGCACATGATCTGAAGAACAGAGCAAAATTATCGAGTGACTCAACCATCCGCATACGTATTTAAACCTTGCTATATTCCGCTTCTGGATAATTAGACGTTTACTTTCCATTTCCTCCAATTCCGCATTATACATTATTAACGTCGTTATTGCCACATTCTTACTGTTAACTACAAATAAAGGGGCACTCGTGCATTTACTGCTAAAATACTTATAAAAAAGCGCCGCACGCATGGAACACCTCATATTCATTGGATCTTTATAATGTAGCAAATGTCTAAATCCTTTTTGAAACGACAGTACGCTTTCAAATTTAAAGTTTTTTCTCATATAAACCGAAGTGAGAAGTAACTCGATTTTAAAGTAATTGTAATTCAATTCGTTCGTCGCTTCGATTTGAGTTCTTCTAATGCCGAATAAATCGTCTATTGTTTTCGGTACAACGTCTCTTCTTTGTTGAAGTAGAAAAAAGCTTTCACAAGTATTCTCCGCCTCTTTTAAGTATTTGATCTGCTCCTCAATATCTGTATCACACAATTTCAATTGCAAAAGCGCTCGAACGACAATTAATATACCTACAGGAAAGATCTCTCTGCCCTTCATAGTGTCTAATGAAGTCATTAAATGTTTGCTCCCTAGTGCATAATTTTTTATAACTACTGAAACAGCACCGAAATATAAATCGATCACACCCATCATTACAACTGCTTTATTATAATCTTCGTCCCACTGACTTAGGCGCGTAAATTGATCGAGAGTCTCCTGCATCTTCTGCAATAGCTTTGTAACTTTGACTTTTTCTTGTTGAGGGCGATGTGTTATATAGCTCATTTCATCAATATTATCGCCCAACATGTTTTTCAATTGTCTGTAATTCCTATACAGATCCGCTAATATTTCCCTTTTCGATCTTTGCATTTTTACTATTTTCTTCATCAGATTTTAATCTTCAGTCTGTTATCCTGTCTGTATATCTACGTGCACAAAATAATAAGAACCGTTAAATTCTCTTCCTAAATTACAAATTCCTGATATTTCATCATGTCTGCTTTAACTGAACGTAAACTCTATCAGGTATATCATCTTACTGATAGTTATTATTATTGAGTTAATGCAAAAGTTCGTCCTGTTTTCATCAGTAGAAGTCATTGAATCGCAAAACCAAAGTGCTATCTACTTCACACGTGTGAAGTTTTGGTTTTATATGATAGTAGGAGAATGTCAGAGAATATTTGGGAAAAAATTGTGTTATTTGATTGTTTTTTGAATTTTGTTAAACGTTACAATTTCTGTCACAAAACTTTCTGAACCATATGGTATGTGGAATCGTTAACGGCACTCTCACCGTATACATTCATATTTTTTTTTGCGTACGCGAAGCATTCTTGCCATTTCAGAAACTAAAAAGCGTAATATGTTGAAAATGATCCTTATTTTCCGTCACTTTTAATGCTTAACAAAATTCAAATACACAACCAAATAATACAAGCTTTTCCCCAAAAATATTCTCTGAAATTCCCACTATATCAAATAACACCAAAACTATACGTGTGAAGGAGATAGCACTTTGGTTCTGCGATTCAATGCCTTCTACTGATGAAAACGGGACGAACTTTTGCATCAACTCAACAATACTTGTGCTGCATATGTACAAGAGTACCATTTTTTTGAAATAATCGTTTTATACCAAATATATATTGTTTTACTTACTTCAAATATAATTTCATGTAACGTAGAAGGCGATCGAAATTTCACTGGACTACTGACAAGCTCAATGTGTTCTTCCCTCTATTTTGCTTATTATAGGATAGGCCTCGGTCACCTCTTGTTTATATTTATCATTTAATCCGTTTGTATACTCATATACTGATGGTGTATCCGTACATGCGTGTGATTCAGTTAAAGGAGTATTTGATTCAGGATAAAATAAGCATGAGAAATCATTTTTCTTTAATAGTAATAGCAATACGATCTAGTAATACAATTTATTTCTTTCATTATATTCTGAGTCATTCGTACAATTATCAGTGGTACATGAATTTCTTAATCGCAGGTTTAGAAATCATTTACGGCTTACACAAATGTGCATACTGTCACAATGAAAAAATAAGAAATTAACAATTTAACGTATAATTTGACATAGTTCAATTCATTCATTCATTTAGCAATTAAGTATTCATTTAGCAAATCCTTCATATATACGTGACACGGAAAAATCACTGTCTCTGGTGGTCTCTCGGGCATTAATATCTTGGTAGTCTCTACGTATGTCTTCTTCTTGTCTACCGTGAGTAATGAGTTTTGGTACTCCATAATCCGGCTCCACTTGCTGAGCCATATCGATGAGACCCAGCAATATTTTGATTCCGATGAATATACTGCAACATTAATACAAATAATGCATAACATTTAGTATCAATGGGCATTGTTAAGTCGATGACTGTTGAATGGCTTAACTACAGTATTTAATAAAGAATATCTCACCGTTTGCCTTGAATCTTTGCATACAAAGAAACCATCTCTTCTTTCCTTAAACGAGTCCACTTCTTCCAACACAGATAAAAGATGATCAAGCGTTGTTGGGTGCATGATAGATAATGGTGGAAGGCATTTCTTTGTCGTCCAATACTTGCATGGAATCATTCATCATCTTCTTGCCTACAGTCTTTTCCACGTCACATTTGTACCTAGAATTTTTATCTTCTCGATAAAATAATTTGAACGGGCAGAGCTGTGACGCACGTACACTCTCCTTCGCTGGTATCAGCTGAACTAATGGAATGTCGGGAGGTCGTTTTAGAGTCATTACCGTGTTTACACTTTTCTGATATTCGAAAGGCATCCGACCGTGCGCTACATGGAAGCCGATATACCTTAACAGCAATGCATCGTTCGTAACATATGGAACGGGTCTTCATTACAGAGATTCGGTTTTCAGGGTCAGATCGAAAAAAGGAAGCTCCACCTGGATCTCTTCAATCGTTAATTCCACAAAAGAAACCAAAACTCGCCACTCACGTTTCTCACCCGCGACCGCCACTATCAAGCGCCGAAGCATGGGAAGTGGTGGCGATAGATTGCGATCCAGCCGATTTAGTGCCATTGGTTCTGGAAGCGAGCGATAACGACGAGGGTGACAAAGTCGTTGGGTTAATATGTGGGGCCGTCAGAACTTTGAGAAATCAACGATGGAAGCCGGACACTTTGATTTATATGGGTTTAATGTACCTGGCAAAAATTCGTCTCTCTATCTTTTCCAATGACTGCATATTACACGCCTTATCTTCCTTGCTGAAGCGTGATCAAACTCATAATTTTAAGAGTAAAGGAAATTCTTTGGTACCGGTATTAGCTGCCAATCTACTGATCAGAGGTTTCCACGATAAACGAAATTGGCCAGAGATTTTTGTCAAGGTAACGACTCCTATATTTCTCACGCATATTACTGCATCGATCTACATATTTCATTCGATAAGTAGTCATAGTTTCTTCGTCATTCGCGTAGCTTTATATCGAGGATGCTTTGGGGGAGCGAGTGTGGGTTGATAATGAGGAATGCAAAGGTTTCGTCGAAAACATTTTAACGGGATTCAATACGAGACAACCGCCGAAAAGCGTTTTGCAACCAGAATTGTCGGTTTTGACGCCACGAGATTGTCACAGTCCATCTACATTGGAGGACGAAGATCAGGGAATATCAGCAATACAATTCACCGGTGATAAGGAGAAATCGGAGTATCCGGTGTTGCCCAGATATGCGCACTGCATTGATAATATAGAGTTTATCGTTCTGGAGGCGATAAAGGAACAGCTAAATCGACGGCAACCGGAATCCATTACGAGGAACTTCCTGAGACTACTATCTGCTGCCTGCGGCTTCGTGGAAATTCGAAATATAGCGGTGCCGAGATTAGAAATGTGGTTGCACAATCCGAAACTTATGAGGCCCGCTCAAGAGCTTCTCAGCTACGTGTGTTACAATTGCACAAGTCACACGCAAAGAGACATTGAAGTTATAAGCCAGTTGGTGAAAATGCGTCTTAAGACCAAAGCAGTTATCAATCTATATCTAAACGGCGTCAAGGAATTACTCAGTCTACATCCGGAGAATCTGTCGACAATTCTGAAGCACACTATATACAACGAATTGTCGAACGCAAGAAATCCGAACAACATGCCGATGTTGGGAGTTATGTTTCAAACCTCGCCAGAACAAGCGGCGAAACTCTTAGCGGAAATATTTCAAGATCTGCTAATGAATCGCGAAGATTATCTGAGACCACTTCGCGCGTTGCTTCGAGAAATCGTTCGTGTCTGCCGACATGACATCAACATAATGACATTGGCGAGGACACTGATGTCCGAGCGGCAAGATATCGCTCAGCAGCTTCTTAATTTCGAATTCAAGGAACGAGTTTTCGTGTCGATAGTGGACTTGCTGTGTCTCTGTATGTTCTTGGGCATAAGTCCGCAGATCAAGGAGATTGCGGTATTGGTGCAACGCGGCGACAAAAAGGACGTTGCTCTGTTGCATCAGTTTCAAAACTTGGTAGCCACGATACAGTACGAAGCAGTGTCGTGGCTGCAAAATCTCGCGCCGCAAATGTATGGAATCGGAAGGAACGAGCTGATTCATGCGTTGCATAAGATAATGCTATTGGAATCTCCCGAGCAATATTACAAATTAGATAATTGGCCGGCGGAATCCGATAGGGTCTTCTACATGCGTTTAGTTTCAGACGTGCCTCTGCTTCAAAGCACCCTCTTGCGATTGCTTCTAATCGGATTTTCAAAGGTAATTGTAACGAATGGTTCAATGCGTTAAATCTCTGTAGGTTCTAGTACTTTTTGTAATGCTTCCATCCTTTCCTAATCTCGTTATAGGAGAATGGTATCACACACCCCGAAACGCTAGAACTCGCGGATCAGTTGATACGACGAGCTGCAATGAATTCGTCGGAGAGCTTCCCGATGTTACAAGCTGATAAAATCGATATAATCGAGCTCATTTTCAATCTCTGCGTGTACCAACCGCCGGGATCTATCAATATACCCTCGGGATACGTTCCACCGACTTTGGCAATATCGAACTTGTATTGGAAAGGATGGATCATGTTATTAATGTTGGCGGCTCATAATCCGTCTTCTTTCGGAGCATTGGCGTGGAAACGATATTCGATATTGAGGACTCTAATGGAAATGTGTATCACAAAGTAAGTAATGAATAATTCTATTATCGAATGACAAGCATTGTATAAGGTAGCAACAAATCACACAGTGCTATATCAATTGTTACAGTCACTTCTCCTATCCACCACCAACCATGGCCCTTCCCGAAATTATAGAACAAGAGCGCTCGAAAGAGCTTCAAGTCGAAGCTATAGAACGGCAAGAGATACTCGAGTACGAATCTCACTTAGCCGCTGCATCCACGAGAATGCAAATATCCGAGCAAAATAGCCTTTTGCTGTCGCAATTAATAACTATGGATCCTACGGGCATAGCCAGGAGGCCACCACCAACTGTCCTGGAACAGATTCAATCCTTGAACACGTCCCATCGGTTGGGTCACTTGCTTTGTCGTTCGAGGAAGCCGGATTTCCTACTGGACATCATTCAAAGACAGCAACAGAGTTCATCTCAGAGTATGCCCTGGTTGGCAGACCTCGTTCAAAATAGCGAAGGTTCTCTGAGCCAGTTACCGGTCCAGTGTCTCTGCGAATTCCTGCTATCGACCAGCTCTCAAGCTGTCGACAAACAACCGAGGCAACAGCAATTACACGCTCATCTTCAGGCATTACTCACTGATCCCAATCAAGATCAGCAGCATGCTTACGAGGTACTGGAATACTTCTTGAGAAGGTTGAGTAGTCAGCAGAGTGGCAGCCGAGCTCAGGCTATTACTGGCTTGAAGATGGTACTGGGTTCAATTCCGCTCGAAGAGGAGAGTATGGAAGTGGATGGGGATAATGAGAAGTACGTTATAGAGAGCTTACATATTTAACTACTATTTGAGATAATTCATTCGACATTTTGAACTCGATTAATCATCATCAATAAATCATACTTGAATTACAGAGAAATCTGGCTCCTTCGAAAGCTACCGGCAATCCCGCATTTCCTGGCAGTTAGATCGTTGGTTTCCACCGCGTTGCGCGGTGCCTGTCAAGTGGAGAACTGTCCCGATTTGGTACGTGCTTACATTTCTTATCTCGCCGCGCATACGTTGGAAGATGACCTTCCCGAGTTGATCGATTTGGCAAACGAAATCTCGCAACTCGTGGTGGAACGAAGCACCATCATCGCCGCGATCCTCCCGCAATCCGACAACGAAAATCAGCAATCGAAACAAACCTTACACTCATTCATGGCTATTTTTTGTAACTATCTTCAAAAAGCACGCGCACCCAGAGGAGAGGGTTACACGTGGTCGGAGAGCCAAGATCAGATTCTCGTTCAGTGGAGTAGCGGAGAGGAATGCATAATGCATATATTAGTAGTTCACGCCATGATAATCCTTCTAACTTACGATCCGTCGGATGACGAGGGGCTGTTCAATGACTTGCTGGAAACTTGGTTTCCGGAAATCGGGGAGCCTCCGAAAGCGTTCCTGGTAGACACTAGCGAGGAGGCCTTGTTAATACCGGACTGGTTAAAACTACGTATGATTAGAAGCAACATCCCGCGGTTAGTGGATGCTGCTTTGAAGGATTTAGAACCGCAGCAATTGGTATTGTTTATTCAAAGTTTCGGTATTCCCGTGAGCTCGATGAGTAAATTGTTGCATACATTGGATACGGCAGTGCAAGACGATCCCAATTCTGTGGGTGAAGCGGTATTAGACAAGACCTACATGGCTCAATTGGTCAAGGTTCAGCATAAAAGAGGTGCCACGGGAGGCATCATTTTTATGGACATTTTACAACTGTACGAGCCGCAATTATTCGAGCCTGTAATTACGCACTCGCCGGGAGCTCTTCAAGATACTTTACGTCCAATACCTCTGGTGCAAAATCAATCAGTCATACAGTGCTCGATAAAAACGGACGTGCCCCATTTGATCAACCGATTGTTCATTGAAAATATACCGATGAACCAAAAGATGGACGCGTATCGTCGATTACACAAGACGTTGGCGAAAGACTTACAAAAGTCCGGTAAAGAGAGCGGTGCTGTTGTATTGGCCATCCAACACATCTGCAGCGTCCTGAGCTCGATGCAAGTTAAACAATTCTTGGCATCCTTGGTTCACATGCCGCAGTATTCCTGCACACTGATGCGCGTCATACTTCTGCCGCTGAAGAAGTCTTCGACGTCGAAGCAAGTCGTGGACCTCGGACGCAACATGTGCTTGAATCTTATATCACTGATCGGAGACGTCAAAGCGCCCGTATTATCAATCTTGAAGGACTTTGCCAGCATGCAATCGACAAGGGCGGATCAACAAAAGGAACTGGTCATTCTCACGCAAAATCGAGAGCCGCAAACGATTTTAGAAAGCACAGATCTGCTGAACTTGGAGAGGGTGGGTCGTAAATTGTTGGATGTTTGTCTCAAGCGACAAAATAATGACGTTCTCGTTAAAGCAATGGCAAAATTGCTAGTTTCTGACAGTAACGAGGGTGCCGTTAAACCTAGAACAGGTTTATTAATAGACTGGTTGGCTTCGGTCGAACCGGAATTAATCGGCATCAGCCCGAATCTCCAAATGAAGCTTCTCTTCGGAAAGAGGGAAATTCACGTAAAAATGGACGACAATGTCGTCAGCTCGCATTCTTGCAGACCTTATTTATTGACTCTGTTAACACACCGGGCTAGTTGGAATACACTTTATAAATGTGTAGGACATTTACTCGATAATTACGACGACGGGTGAGTGATCATAATACCGAAATCGAGAAGGTGTAGAACGCAAATCGGTTAACAAGATTACTCGTTTTATAGGTACGATCCGAACGCGGTTCTAGATTTTCTTTGGGCACTGACGTGCAATCCAAAGCTTTGGCAAGGACGTGACAAATTTACCCCGAAACATTACGTTCCCGAAAATATTCTTCTACTGTCGGAGCGACAGTTGCTGAATCTCGTTGCGTATCTTGTAGCCGAAGCTGTTCTTACGTACAATCGCCAGAGCAGAAATGCCGCCCTTACGCAAATGGAAACGCGGCTCGATTTGTTGCTGCATTGCGTGTCTACGGCAGATAAATTAGCTTCTAGCGTCGTTAGATACTTGGCGGTACAAATGATGGATAATAACGAGTATGTATTTCGACTGCATTAGCAACTTTAACGATATTCTTTTAAGCGTCTTATTTGATTCCTCTTGTTCCATCGTCAACTCTTTCAGTTATCATTATATCGTTTTAGTATTCATTCCGATATGGCGCATCAATTCCTACTGCATATGTATATGAAGATACCGAAAGTCATTTGCTATCTCGATGCGACTCAAACAAAAAAATTTGTTGGAGGTGCAAAGATCACCGCCTGGATGGGTTCGGTATTAGATTGCATGAGTCACTCTCTACTGACGGCTTTGGCAGCAACGCCACGACAGAAATCATGGATTTCGAAGTCTCAGGAATTTGAGCTGTGTGCGAGAAAAATGGCTGCAGTTCATCCTATTCTTGTCCTACGACAACTTCCCATGCTCGCGTCTTCTTTGATGGGAAGATCGTACTCGGACTTCAGTCAGTTTCGATCGGGAAACCACTTGAATCTCTTCGTACAGGTCATGGGACTGCTGGAGCTGTTGCAGCCTCATCTATTTAATGAAGAACATCGAACCTCGTTGGAGGATACATTAGAACATTATTTCCAGTGCTTCCAGGTATTTAATAATCGCCTGGAGACGCAATTTATGTTCGGCATCGGGGAGTCATTCGATGTTACGTTACTTTCAGAATTATGGAGCTATAAAAGAGCTTATACCACTCTTGAATAGATTTGTTATTTTACTGCAAGCTTACATTTCTTACGACGCGCAAAGGGCATTAAAATATTTACATAAGCATGGTCACGTTCTCCAGTAAGTATTTCCTTCTCGTGTACTTGATGTATGACTTTGAAATAGAAGTAAGAACACATTCTCTTACCTTTATTCCGCAGCGAATTGCAAATGCAACATCCGGGATTAGTTAATTTACGTACCTTAATATCCGGAATTCCAATTCCGAGCGAAGGTGAAGACGGAGATGAAATATTAGTAACAGTAGCTCCAACACCACCGCCACCGGAACCTGCGATGCCACAGCATTGGCCCTCATTATTAACAACACTTACCAAATTACACGGAGATGGTATTTAACGAACTTATACGAAATGTGTTTTACGTGTATTTCAATCAAATTTTCATTCGTAATTCAATTAAGATGCTCCTTTTAGATGTATTTATGGCTCTTCAAGAGATTGAACATCTGTCGTCTCGTAAACCGTCGGTTCTCGAGCCGATAACTGACAATATCGCGGAGTTACTCGTGTCTCCGCAAGGCAATATAAGGACTCTGGCGCACACATTACTCGCCCGAGCCCTAAAACATCGTCCTGCGCCAAATCTGAATATATTGTCTGCATTTCAAAGATGTTTGGATAGTCCTAGGGCTGATGTACTCATGTCTGCACTCGATAGATTACCCGACATCGTTCTTTGTATGCAAGGTAAATACTTGATCTCATTTGTTTTCATTTTACAATCTCAATTGATATCTATACGTATTCATGTATTCCAGAACACGCACTGCCTCTAATGCAGAAGGTCTTCGAGCTTGGAGTGAATTCGAATGTAAATACTATACCCTTTATAAACAAGAGCATAGCATTATTGAATATTCAACAGGGCTGTTAAATAGCGGCAGAAGCTTGTTGAACGATTTTGTGAATTACAATGAACAATTCATCTTTAGACTGAGGAATAACAACCGAAAATGACGAATAGTGTGCATTGAGGCGAGATTAACAATGCTCTACGATTCCTTTTTCAATCACATTTATTATATAAATCATTTGTACATTTCTACAGGTTTGAAATCATGTCATAAGGATGACAAAACTAATTGACTCCTTGCATTCGCATCCTGAACTCTGTACAGTCTTTCGAATAGAATTAAATTGTATGCTTAAAATAACGGAGTAATATTTTATATACCTATCTATGTCTATGTGTATATTATAAAAAAAAGTAATGGAACGTCTTATAGGTATATATTTATCTCAAGGACTGAGCTATGTATATTTGAAATCAGTTTCGTGGGTTCAGCGATCCTCACGTGTCTGATGGCTATATTGACATAATTTCCATCATACTAAATCAGGCATTGAAATTTTCGAACGTTTCGTACGGATTGAAATAATACGAGTCATAATGTTGCTGCTCCAGTTCTTGGAAAGCTTCAGACGGAACATCATTGACGGTATAAACTTTTGTAAATGAAGTAATTGCCTTTCGAATATCCCAACCTGCCTGTTCGAGATATATTTGACAATATTTCGCGTTCATAGTAGTCAACTTGTGTAAAAAGTGGAGCAATTGATCTTTCTCGGACACACTTAGCAGAGTTGGAGTAAATTTTGGTACGTCTTTCGTTTGGAACTTTGGATGACTAATATCTACGGCATTCGCTAGACTTGCAGGTGCAACGCCAACGTGGTACTGATCATTGATGATGCTGTATTCGTTATCCCCTTTCGCGATAATAATGAATGTTCTATTGAACGACATAACAGGTCCGATTAATTCTTTATAATGAAACAGCCCTTGAATCGCGATAGCCAAATGATTCTCCGTATGATGCAATAAATCTACGTGAAACGTTTTAAGGTAATGTATGGTAGGCGGTTCACGTCTGAGCGTTGAAATAATATTTTCAGGCCCATGTAACAATAATTCGCGACACTTGGCGTAATCTACGAATTTCAGTAGATTCCTATTACTCATGAACGCCCTGAGTTTGTAATTAGGAGCAGTTCCCAGAGTCATAGAGTAAAATGCATTCGCATCGTAAAGACCATTCATGACTATTCTATCGTGTTGATCGTAGAGAGTAAAAAAATGCTTAACAAATTGCTTGATCAGGTCTACTTTCGTCTCGTCCCCTACATAATTAGGTTGCATTACAGGTACGAATTTTGTTTCCACACCAATGGATATTCCGTCTAGCTTTTGTAAATGCGGGAAAACAGTTTTAACTGCTCGTACATATTCGTCGGGTGTGGAGTAGTTTGCGCATAATGGATTACCATCTAGCCAGATTTCCATTATCTTATAGTCCAAGAAATTGCCCAAACTCTCGATGTCCATAATTTTGTTGTACCTCAGGTCAATTTTCGTCAAGTGATAAGTAAAGAGCTTTTCGGATTGGGTGATACTAGTTATCCCGTTATTACGTATGCTCAATTCTCGAACGGGTAATTTGGTATCACGCACGATACCCAAGATACCTGCTTTTGAGCATCGCAGGACATATGTCAGGACGCTTTGCAACGACAATGGACAAAATATGGGACCTAAAGTTTTTTCGTTCTTGAAGTTGTCTAGATTTAATACTTTTTTTATCGGTTCATATCGATAGTACAAAGCATGCGCCACCAATTCGATCGGATTCTGTTTTAATTCATGCATTCCGGCAAATCCTAGCACTATATCGATTTTCAAAGTTTGTCCATCGTTCAATTTCAAACGTAGATTTTGTTTAGCAAGATTTTCTAGAATGGGAAAACTACATTTTGCGATAAAAGTAATCTTTTTAGGGCTTTCAACTTTGCACATGAATGGCAGAAGAATGTCGGGTTCGGAGAATGTCATTACGCACATCAACAGCTCCTCTTTCTCGTGCTCTCCATCGTCGAAGAGGATGAATTTATGCCAGAGATCCGGACGCGTGGCTAGGGCAAGTTCCTGGGTGCTGAAGGACGTTTTATGAGCATTCAAAGGAGGTTTAAGATGTGTCAATCTTATGGGCTGGCAGGGTGCTTTGTATTCCTCAGCAGTTACTGGTAGAGCCATCATGTTGATTTAAAATACCCTTAACCTCGGGAATACTGTCTCGTGTTTAACAGGTCCTCAGCAATAACATATGCTTGTGTTTGTAAATTATATATATATTGAAAGAGAATATTCTCTCTTCAATAGCAGTTTAGCAGGTTATAAATTTGGTATATTTATCAATTGCTCAGACCATCACGAATTAATTGTTGTTTTATACAATTTATAACATTCACACTGCTTTAAATAGTTTCTAAAAGCATTCTATCAACGGAACACTCGCGATTTATTAACCGGCTACAGCTCGCCACAGCTCCATCTCAACCACACACTCCATTCATACAGGCTGCTCCATGTTACGTGCATCACACACAGCACACACATATGCGCACAGTTACAATATGCAACAGATTAAAATGATACAGGACGCTGTAACATTATTTCATATTCCATAGAGCCACGAAATATTCTTAGCAGTCTGTAGCCTTTTTCTGAAATGCTTCCAATGGTATACGCGTTGAGCGGTATCGTTCCATAAAATTTAAGATAGCCTTTCTTATGTCCCAATTCACCTCTTCCAAATATTGCTCGCACCATGTTTGGTTCAACGTTGTTGTACCCGCAAAAGTAGTAATTAAATGTTCCTTTTCGGTCTCGCTCAGACATGCGCACGGAGGATCTAGATCTTGCGCGTCTTCTGTGATTTCAATATTTTGTTCTGCTGGTACATAATTAACGTGATACTGATCGTTCATGATATTATATTCGTCGTCGTATCTAACAGCAAGTACGAATGTTCTATTAAACGATAGTATTTCTGTCTTCGCATCGAAATTTTTAAATAAACCTTCAACCGTTAGTACCACGCGATCGTCGTCTGCGTATATCACATCGTGACAGAAGGTACTCTTATCGTGATAAGATCGCGGAAGCTTTCTTATACCCGCCAATACTTCGTCGTGTCCTACAAAGAGGTTGTCGTACTTGGTAAAGTCTGTAGATTTCAACAGATTTCTATCCCAATACACAAATCGCTCGATACTCTTATCATTGATCCTCAAATGTCCGTTTCCGAAAGTCATAGAGTAAATTGCATCTTTGTGATATAATCCTGTTAAAACATTTCTATCCTCGCAATCGTACAGCGTGAAGAAGTGTGTTACAAACTGGGCTACCAAATTTCTCAGATTCCAGTGCTTAAAGTAGTTATTGTACATCAATGGCATTCCAGGAGCTCCAATGTACACTCCGTCCAGTTTTATTATGAGCGGACAGTACGATCGCGCAGATTCTATGTATTGCTTCGGTCCTGAGTAATTTTCGCAAAGTGGATTTCCGTCCAACCACAACTCGGTAATACGAAGGCCTGCAAGGGATTTCAATATTTCCATATCCATTAAATCATTGTACCTCACATCCAGGCATTTTAAGAAGCTCAACTTTTGCAGGGGAGCTAAGGTATCGAGGTGGTTTGATCGTAGATTTAATGCTTGAAGATAGGATGATTTAGACCTGACCAGTTTTAGTATATTGTTAAAATTCTTCATATAAGATAACGGGTAATAAACGTTGCTGGATAAAAGTTTGTCATTGTGAAATGCATCCAAATGTAGTATCTTTTTCTTAGAATCGTATCTCTTTGAAAATGTAGTCCATATATATGTTTGTGCATTGAATTTTAGATCGCTAGTCAATGAGAAACCCAAAGTTATTCGAATTACAAGTGGATCTCCTTCGGAATTAGTTAGTATTAAGTTTGATCTACAAAGTTTTTCCAGTGCTGCTCCGCAATCGCATACTATGAAATAGGCGTCTTCACCGCTGACTTGGTATCTCACTGGTAAAAATTCTTCAGGATCAACGGCGTTTAAAATAGTTTTTAATACAAATTCCTGATCGTATCTTGCTCCTCGTACTACTGTTACCTTATGCCATACGTCCTTACGTCCCATTAATATTCTTTCGTGTACCATCGAACCGCAAATGGCAATTTTCATAGCCGACAATGCATCTACTTGCAGTGGTACCACCGGAGAATTGCGTTGCATGGTTGCGGGGTTGTAGCTTTATTATCTTTGGCCACGTTTCTTCAAACTTTAGGAAAAGATTTTCCCTTCACAGAGCGTGGAAAGTTTTTAAGAGTATTTTACTCTCTTCGACGATGCATCCAGAGAACAGCTTTAAAAATATTTAAGATTTACGATTTGGCACACCGAATTTCAGTATTCATTTACACACTTTTCCATGAGCTAAAAATGTATACGTGTACGATTTCTACTCCGATTTAAAAGTCGCGGAACAACAAAGAACAGCTGACTTTTGACAGTTTTGAATTTGCGAAATTCCTATCCTGCGTAAGAATTATACCAATAAATAAACTAAAAATTACTAAAGTAAATCGATTTCATCTGTGACGTTCCGTCACGCTTTCATGGAACGACAGTTCTTTGGACAAGTCTACATGAAGCGACAACCATCATATTTTCCGCTAAAGAACGCGGGGTGTTCAAAGGACTCTAAAATTCAAAGCTCGTGTATTACAAATTCTCGCTATTAGCATATTTCTTTGCGTATACTCTAGTAGAACAAAGGTCACTCGAGGGATAAGATGGGATATGATAAGCGTACGCTACGAGCAACCACCGCTTGGTCCCGTTAGGTGTGTGACTCAGTAGGCCTATTCTGTAACTCGTTACGACCCGTAACGACGGTTGTCGTTAGCATTAGTCCAATCAGGATCAAGTATTCCGTTGTGATGGGGGTCCTGATTGGACTAATGCTAACGACAACCGTCGTTACGGATCGTAACGAGTTACAGAATAGGCCTACAGGGGAGCGTCATCCCTCGCGTTCACACCACTTTGCAGCCATTTAGAGCGTACCGCATTGCCCACGCTATCCCCACTATCTAGCTGTTGTAAGAGATATAAACCGCAACCGAATACAAGAGAGCGGGAGTATAGTTTTGTTCTGTGTTCAGTGTAGTATACCGAGCAGTGCCTCTTCATTCATCAGTGTGTTTCTACAGTCAATAAAACTTTGAATCCTGTCGGCAACCTCTGCATTAACTTCTATCTTGTGTCCTTGAATTTTACCGGAATTCGCGCTACTCGCACGTTTGAATGTAACCCATTCACGCGGTAAAACGATCCTAGCGCCTCGCGTTTCAAAGCGACCAGGACTGGATTAGACCAGGTCGTAACACATCCCACGCTTGCACGAGGTTGGCAACAGTGCGACTTGTCACTTTCCTGCATTGCAGCTGCCATACCTAATCATTCTGTCAGAAATGTCATCGATGGTAAGTTCAATCATGTATTTAATTGGTATTCATTTGAGAAGGTCGAAGAATCAGATACATATAATAATTGTATCCTCAGACTGTAGTGCGTTAACATTTGAATGCCTATCCCCCTCCACATTCTCAGAATATCAATACTTCCTCTAACCATGTTTTAGTACCAGCCCCCTACTATCTCATTCAGAATATGTTAGCCTCTTGAATTGATTATATCGATAGGTTTACTTCAAAGTATTCTTTTCAGGTGATGAGAGCAATTAAGTGCCCCACGGATGAGCTCAGCCTGACCAATTGTGCTGTCATCAACCGAGATGACTTTCCAGATAATGTTGAGTTAGTACTTATATCATATTTTGATTTCTCCTTTAAACATGAACATTCCTTGTCATTACAGTTGTTATTTATTTGCTTTCAATTTGATCTACTTTCAATTGTCTCGAAAAATAAATTAATTTGATAAATTAGAATCTATCTTCTTAAAATTAATTACACATCTATATGCGCTTAGGCACATCGAAGTAACTACAGGTCCAAATCAACATTTCGTATTCACAACGAGGAGTCATCATGATGTACCTAGAGGAACGGTCGGATTTAGCTTGCCCCAGCGAAAATGGGCTGCACTTTCCCTTAAACAAGAGATCGAAGTGCGTCCTTACTACTTTGATCCGACCTCTAATTCGGAGCTTCTGTCTACAATCGTACTGGAGGCTGACTTTCTACAAAAGAAGACGTGAGTATCTTAGGAGTTAAAGCATTTAAATTTCCACCAAGCCAAGTGGAAGTTCTGGTTGTTCTACAGTTACTCTGAAAACTTTGTTCCTCTGACAGACATTAACACTTCGAACTTCTCTTTCAGAACCACTCTGGAGCCATACGACACGGAGCAAATGGCCAAAGAATTCTTGATGCAATTTTCAGGGCAGGCATTCACCGTGGGTCAGCAGCTTGCGTTTCAATTTCAGGATAAAAGAATGCTTGGTCTTGTTGTGAAAAGCCTAGAGGCAGCTGACATTTTAGCTATTAAATCTGGAAAAGATCAAGAGATTAAACCCAGAAAGACCAGAATGGGGCGTTGCCTGGGTGACACTTTAATTCAATTCGAAAAAGCGGAATCCTCCAGCTTAAATCTCACTGGTTCCGCCAAGGGCAAAGTTGTTCGTCAGTCGATTATTAATCCAGATTGGGATTTCCAGAAAATGGGAATCGGTGGTCTCGATAAAGAGTTTAGCGCCATTTTCAGGCGAGCATTCGCGTCCAGAGTTTTCCCACCCGAAGTGGTGATACAGTTGGGTTGCAAGCACGTTAAAGGTATTTTGCTGTACGGTCCACCTGGCACTGGTAAAACGTTGATGGCCAGGCAGATTGGTACAATGTTGAATGCCCGCGAACCTAAGATAGTGAACGGTCCTCAAGTTTTGGATAAGTACGTTGGAGAGAGCGAAGCTAATATCAGAAGGTTGTTCGCGGATGCCGAAGAAGAAGAGAAGAAGGTATTTTTACGTCTCCTATTTGAAGCCGTACCTTATTTTAAGTCTGGTACTTTGGCCTTAATTTTGCAGCAACTCTTAATAATATGGCAATAACAAGGACACAAGTTTACTAATGTACGGCATACATTTTTCCAGCTTGGTCCTAACAGTGGACTACACATAATCATATTTGACGAGATTGACGCTATATGTAAATCCAGAGGTAGCGTAGCAGGGGCTACGGGTGTACACGACACAGTAGTCAATCAGTTGCTGGCAAAAATTGACGGTGTTGAACAATTAAACAATATTCTCGTTATCGGTATGACCAATAGGAGAGACATGATCGATGAGGCTCTGCTTCGTCCGGGAAGACTGGAAGTAAGTACGATAAAATATCAGGGAACATACGATATTCGGAAGCACTACTTGGATACACATGTTCTTATTTTTAAGCATGATATATGACGATATGTGAAAAGAGTACAGAAGTGACTGGTAACGTTTGGGCATGCTTGTAGCTTCAAATGGAAATCAGCCTGCCGGATGAAGACGGAAGGCATCAAATACTTAACATACATACGTCAAGAATGAGAGATTACAAGAAGATCGCGCCGGACGTTGATTTGCGAGAGTTAGCGACATTGACGAAGAACTTTAGTGGTGCCGAACTCGAAGGTTTAGTCAGAGCTGCGCAGAGTACCGCTATGAACAGATTGATCAAAGCTTCTAACAAAGTTGAGGTAGATCCTGCTGCGATGGAGAAACTCATGGTTGGCAGAATGGATTTCTTACATGCATTGGAAACCGACATAAAACCGGTAAGGTATTCAAAATTCATTCAAACCTGATTATTGCACCTACGAAGAAAAATGTACGCCATGTCTTTGTATTCTAGGCATTTGGAACAAGCGCGGAAGCTCTAGATCACTTGTTGAGACGCGGAATTATCAACTGGGGCAAACCCGTGGCAGATATTCTAGCTGACGGAAATCTGTATATTCAAGATGCTCGCTCGGCGGAAGGTTCGGAACTCGTATCCGTACTTCTGGAAGGCCCCCCAAACAGTGGGAAAACCGCTCTGGCTGCACAGATTGCCAAAAACTCTGGTTTTCCATTCGTAAAAGTTTGCACACCAAAAGACATGGTCGGATTCACAGAGTCGGCAAAGTGTCTGTCTATTCGAAAGGTAAAGGATCATTGAGACTTTCGAGGCAATTTTTGAAATTTTGATGAATTAAATCTTATTCTTTAGGTACACATTGAAAAGCATCATTATTTCAAATGTTTACAATTTTCAGGTTTTCGATGATGCATATCGTTCCCAGCTGAGCTGCATCCTCGTTGACAATATCGAGCGTTTATTAGATTACGGTCATATTGGTCCACGATACTCTAACTTGACATTGCAGGCATTGCTGGTGCTATTGAACAACGAACCTCCTCCCGGTCGTAAATTGTTGATACTTTGTACGACAAGTTGCAGGTGCGATAAACTTATTCTACTCTTTCTTCCGTTCAATTTTTTCTGAAAATTTGTAGTCTGCAATTTGTACGTCCATTTTCTCCTTTCCAGGGAAGTATTGGACGATATGAAAGTGCTGCCGGCTTTCACCACTATCCTTCATGTGCCTAACTTATCAACGCCGGACCATCTGTTGTCGGTGTTGGAAGAAATGGACTTGTTTAAAAAAGAAGAGATGGCTTCTTTACACGGAAAACTGCAAGGCAGACGGTACAGTACTCGTTATTATATTCTACAGTGAAGCCTTTCAACAATCTTTGACTTTTTAACGTCAGTTGATAATAAATTATTACATATATACTTTTGTTAACGTTGCAGTGTATTCATTGGAATCAAGAAGTTGTTGCGTCTCATCAATATGGCTCGGCAAGTGGAACCGAATTATCGGATACCGAAGTTCTTGTCCAAGTTAGAAGAGGAGGGTTGTCTCGAGTAACTATAATTATAATGTCTACACAATTAAAATCGTAGTCAATATTCTAATTAGCAAAACAGTTTGACGCTAGGGTTGTTTGTTACAATGCCTTTTGAAATTAGTAGTGGATTCTTAGATGGAATTAGGCTCATAATTATTTCATAGAGGTACGCCATATCACCATCGCAATGAGATTCAAGAATTCCTAGAGAA
Organism: Xiphydria camelus; assembly: GCA_963678675.1. NCBI lineage: Eukaryota > Metazoa > Arthropoda > Insecta > Hymenoptera > Xiphydriidae > Xiphydria > Xiphydria camelus. The sequence goes on along the minus strand of OY783191.1, from coordinate 32,298,314 downwards.
TTCTGTTAGCATTTCTTTGGTAGTTTCGTGTAACGAATTAACGAGCAGTCCATCCTCGCTTATAAATTTGATCACCTCTCTTTCAGAGTAACACATTTTAAGTCTCCATTTGTAATAGTGGAATCTTTAAATGGGGCATTTAGTGTATGTAATTAAATTTTCTCAAAGCTCGTAAAACAAAGCTTTTTTGATCTGTTAAAATTTCAAATATTTTCAGAGGTTACTTCAATTAATTCATTCCAAAACAAACTATTTTTGAATAACACACTCGGAAATATATTCATATCAAAGGTTTAATCTTTCCCCCCATCGACGTTCCAAGTTATATGTATAAATAATGGAGTATAGCATTATTTTTATATATTTTGATTGTTTGATCATTGTACGTTTGTTTTTCTATTATTCTGAATTCCATATCACGTCTTAAATTTTAAATCTTTATTCGAGGTAGCACTTAACTTAATACCCTTTAAGTTGTAGAAACATTTTCCCTGTGTAAAAATGAACAACAGAGTATATTTGACGTATTCGGATAACTCACGTAATTTAAAGACCCGTGTTCTCGTTTCTACGATTTAGAAACATCGAAAAAATTGACACTTAGCACAATTTGAAGCAATAAACCCCGAGTTCTAAGAACGAGAAATAAAGGTCATATATTCGAATGTATATGGTTATCTCGATTACTATGTAAGTATACGTGTAGATTGTACATTCTATTTCAGTATTATGCTCACTGTTATCTTATTTCTATATTCCAATTTCATCGCCTTTGAACATGCTTTGAAATTGAATGTCTCACAGTAGCTTAACAAGTTTGAGATATTTAATTACAAGTCTATATCATTAACAATTTTAATATATATTTGTTGATAGCAGCTTGTTTTTCGAGTCTAATTACTTCATAATATCTGAACTTTGAAAATCTTATACTTAATAATCCTTTTGAGGAATGGAAAAAGCATCTTAATACGATATTTTTAATTATAACTCGACTGATGGTAGTTTAGTAATTGAATTGATTAATTTGATTTTACGGCTTCCATTTGTTCCAATTTCGGGATCTCATTTTTGTATCCGTCTTGGGAACTCTTATACTTATCAAACGTGTTTACGTAGTTTAAGTGAAACTTATGGTATATTTCTAGAGAATCGTTTCCTTGAAGCCAATTTTAGATGCAAACTTACCTCGTTGTTTGAAACGTCAATGGGAAAGTGAGTTTCTTTCCATAACTCTATTATTCAACACTTGATTAAACTTGTTTTGCTTAGAATTAGGTACTTTTCAGGGGTAAATTTGCATAGTAAAATCTATTGGCCCACTAGTCCTTATATCGTTGTAAATGTTCTCAGTGCGCTGTACACTTATCTCAATGTATCTAACAAAGTTGTATCGGTATTTAAAAAGATAATAAATCTGTTAATAATCAATATATGGTTTTCCATTAGACATGCTCATCTTTAGGGAATTCATATTGTGTGTAATGAACATTGATTCGAAATATTTAGAAAAACAATTATATCCATTTTAAATTACAACCAATAATTATCAATTAATACTGGACAGTGACCATCTAATTTAATCAGTTTATTCAATCGTTTTATAATAATAACTATTTTGAGGAGATACAATCACGTTCAACACAAAGTATGTGAAAGCCACACAATTCAATTAACCTCATATATAAAATCTGATTTCATTAATCGAGAGAACACGAACGGTACATGAATAATCCTTTCATTTTTTCACGGTATTCGCGCATTCAATAAACAACGAATAAAAATATTACCTTTATTATACGAATTTGTCTTTCAACTAACTCTTATAATTTACAACTGAATGTACACATTTATACAATTTCTTTCAATATCTCTCTACTAGCAGAACGTAATAAAGACATCATCACTTGTGACATAATACATTTTTGCAGTACCAGCTTTATCGTATAAAGGAATCGTTAATCGTAAGAGACAAAAATGATGAAATTCTGTCTTAAATACGGTATCGTTGTCTAATGAATATTACTAATAAGTATGCTATACGTGGATATAAATTTGATCAAGTAAAGTATGGCACTTATCGTAATAATAAGTGAAGTTTTTCGCAATCATTAACTTTGAGTGATTTTGTACAGAAACATTTTGCTCCGCGTTAATACTGGCCTGTGTTAAACAAAAATGCGTATGCACGCGGTAGTTATTCTTAAAATGTGTATTGTACAATAAAGTGATACTCTTACAGCAGACGTTTAACTTCAAAACTACAAAGAAGCAAATAGAAATATGCAATGACGTTGGATGTTAACAATTGAGTCGGTAGCTTAAAGAATAACCTGCAATGTACTTTTAATTAACAAAGTGTTCCTGGGGTTATTAACATTCATTTAGTATTAGATTCCTGCAACAGTAAGATCTAAAGCTCTACATTTTGAAATTAATCACAATGTGTACTGAGATTGTTATGAATATTTAATCGTATTAATGTAATGCGATATAAGAGGTAATTGGAATTTTAATTATTGCAATGCTGCTTTTGGGTGAAGTCTTCTTTAAGTTAGTTTATTACGTCGATATATAAATTGTTTCCTCTTTATTATGTGAATAGGATAAAAAATCTGTTTATAATAACTATTATTAATGTGTCCATTATTGGGCAGGTTTTGTATGAACGAGAAATCAATCATCTTTGCTGTATATTTTATGAATTGCATAGTGTTTTAATACGGTGTCCTCGTCATTACTGGGCGTTTAACTAGTCATTTTATTATTTTAATTCTGGTATTTCCTATTGTAATGACTCACTTTACAGTATCTTGCAACGTAAAATCGGATTAATGTTTGTAAAATGAGTGGCTCCTACTCTACGATTTTTCCGAGAAAGAATATCATCGAGTCATTAGACTGTGCACGGTGTATAAAATATTTAACATAGTAATTTTTCAAGATTAATGATGACAAATTTTTTCATAAACATAGTATATACTATAAGAGAAACATCGTATTGATCAAAATGAGCTTCGTTTAGGTGAAAATTTAAATTACAGCTCCGCAGGGATAGCGCTATCATAAGTAAAGAAGGAAAGAGTGCTGCGTACTAATATAATAAATAAATAATTTTCTAAGATCAATATATACAATTACTGTGTCCTGAATGCGGCGGTCATTGAAGCGAACAGAAAGGAGAGTCGTTTGGCGTAACGTGTTGTATGAATTTGTTGAAAACGATACGCGATGTATTGGTTGAAGTAATTCGCGATAAAACGGAAGAACATAGGAAGGAATTACTTCCAATAGATACGTGCAACGAAAAGGATCGTAAGAATTGAAGATAAAAAAATCAACTGTCGTTCTACTACCGTTAAGCTTTATTATCACAAACATTCATACGCATTTATGTTTCAACACTTCAGAGTTCAAATAACTCAAAAGCTTCACGATCAAATTGCATTAGTACTGCTATAGTAGTATTCAGCACCTTTCCCGCGTATGTCAGATTCTCCAAGTCATCTCCGACACAGAGAAAATGTACGACTGACACAGTCAGTAAGAATATATAACAAGAAGCATGTACATTGACAATTCGAATCAGGATGGTCTGCACGATGGGAATTTCTTAACGCTAATACACGAAGTCGGTTTACGCCATCTCCGTTTACTGTGGTGTGTTATTTGTTTATTGTGGTGGCTTTTACATGAGTTCTTCTGTTCCCCGCTACATCGATCCATTTCTTGAAGCTTTCTCTCCTCTAAAAGAAACGATTGTCTCGTGAAAATTTAAAGACTGTATGACGGGCGGGACTTGGACACAACAAACTTCTAGAAAAGAGACGCGTTCACATTTTACAAGCTCTTGTTGGATTTTAGTTGAACAGGGAAAATGAGATAGTCTGTATAAGAGAAATGGAAAAGAAATGTACCCTTTGTTACTCTAAATGGCAATTTAAACGAATCGCAAACTCGACGAGAGACAGTCAGTGTAAGTCTAGATATATGCAAGTATACAGGAAGTTGGCCGGCTTCTCAACGGGCGTCATTAACCGCAAAAATGCATGTCGGATTAGTTGGTATGCATTGACATAGAAGATACCTTATGAGGAATGGCAAGAGGTTAATGCGACATAGAAAGGTAGTGTACCCGTGTATGAAATTCCAGAATCTAAATTAAGAATACGTTTGTATCTTTACTATAGAATGATGCATGTCTTTGATATGAATACTAGAAGACGGTCGGATAATGAACATTCAGATTTCCGCCTTATATCTGAAAAGCAAAACTTGCATTTTACTCCCTCTTGCTACGACGGACGCCAGTCAATTCTCTGAGACTCGTAATTCCTTTTTGTTAGTACAAATGCAGAATGCACATGCTCTGCGAGCTTGTAAGCTAAGTCAACCTAATACTTACCCACTGTAGCGAGACCACCAATCTGGACTCACTAGTGAGTCACATGAATCTACCCATTAAAAAACAACGATATAAAATAAAAAAAGAGCAGATTCACTCGCGATACAAGGAGTTTAGGCGAGAGAACATAAAAAAGTACAAGTCCTGATGTTTATGGTAGATGCAGCATTAGATATATAGCAGATACATTAAAGCAAACGGAATGATAATATGGTAATGTAGTTAAAGTTCAAAAGCTCATTGTATCACAAAATTTAAGAAGGTGGATAAATGGATGGAGGTGTAAATGTATATAAAGTTTAGATGAAAGCGAATTTACAGTGGAATCAGAATTTGAAAACGACTATTAACGTCAAAGAGAATATAGTTCACCTGCATATATATATAAATATATAAAGCAGGAAAGGGAGGAAGGGGGCACAAGATGAATTCTGCTACATCAAGGAACCCCGTGTAACAGTTTTAATAACGACAAATAGATTATCGCGAGGAAAATCTCATGATTATTTATGTGATAACTTTAGTTTGATAAAAATAAATATCGTACATACCGTTGAGCTGATGTTCCGTGTAATAAGTGGGATGATTATCAACTCCATAATGATGTTCCATCAAGTATGGCAGTACCGTCATGGTGTGCCACTCGTCCCCTCTTAGAGGAGGTATTGACACTTCTTCTAACGTCTTGGGAGGCCTACATATGGTCCACGGATGTTGTCTGATTTGTTGTAGAGTGAACCTACTATCTACATCTTTTTGTAACATTCCCTCGAGGAGAGACTTCAGTGGGTCTTCTACTTCCACCGGTATTGTGTACTCCCCTCTTCCAATATTTTCGTACAACTTATAAATGTTATCGCCCTCAAATGGATATTCCCCTGTTGTTATATTGTACCTGCACAATATAGATTACGTTTAGACGATCTCATAACGATATTTACTAGTCTTAAAGATATGTGCATTCTCGAATATAAGTATAGAAACGGAAAGTACACTTACAAGGTAACGCCGCTACTCCAAATGTCCACCTTAAAACCAGCAAACGATTCACAGCCATTTGCAATTTCTGGAGGTTGGAAAGCTGGAGAACCTTGCCCAGTTGTACACGTGTCATCTTTGGCAAACATATCTAATGCCTGTTTTAACATACAAAAATGACAATAGAAATGGTATCTACCAAAGGCAATTCAAAAAATTACATCGGATATTTTCTCATTTAAATATATACCTCAGCAACTCCAAAATCGCTAATCTTTAAGGTACCATCGAGCGTCAATAATAAATTTCCTGGTTTAATATCTTTATGTACAATACCCTTACTGTGAAGGTATTCCAAACCATCCAATAGCTGACTAAAATATCCATGCGCTTGCCATAGAGGAAACTTTTTGTGCGGTATACTCTCCAACATATCCTGAGAAACATCTAATTGATAAATATCTCAAATTTTTCTTATACACCTATACAAATTTATATTACTTAGTAAATTAAGATACATGGCAATGAACATGATTCAAACAGTTAATCTTGCAATTATAAGTAAGAATTTGTATTTATAGAGCAATACCTGGAGTCCACCAACACAGAATTCCATAACCAGATACATTTTCTCCTTCTCCTCGTTATAAAGAACATCTACGAGATCGATAACATTTCTGTGTTTTAGTATCCTCAACAGTTGTATTTCCCTGTTAACAAAATGTGTTGCTAAAACTAGAGCAATAATTTAGATGGATAAACTGCTACTCAAATGATTATATATACTATATGTATGTGTGTGTGTGTATATATATATATATATATATTTGTTTGATAGAATCCCTATCCAAATTCACAGAGTATACACTGTTACAAATGACAATAATACATGTAAAAAGTTTAATTCTACAATAACAAGAATAGTCCTCCCTGGAAGTACTGTTACTAGTTGTCTGACTCATTTAAATGAATATTCTTAGGAAAACGTCATGTGAATATTAATGAAATGATCAATCCTTCTGAGAAAACATATTATAACAAAAAGTAAAGAATCTTTTGGATGTTCTTTCTAATAATCAAGTTCCAATTACAGGACACTAGTGCCATAAAATGACATTGAGGATACGTAATTTTACATAAAGTACATTAATGTTACAACGACACGAGACGCAACGATAGTACTTAAAATGAATAGGCGTATATGCACATTGTACCGTTGTACATTAAGTTCTCCATTTGGTATTTTTCGAAGCTTTTTCTTTTTTAAAATCTTCACAGCCCTCCGGCAGAGAGTTTCCGAGTCCAGCATTTCCTTAACTTTACCGTAGCTACCCTCTCCAAGTAAATCACCCATGACGTATTTACCAATTAGTTTACATTTTTTCTTTTTTTCTTCGTATATAATCTGATCTGAATCCACCCTGTGGAAGAACATGTTAATTTCATCCAGATCATAGGTGGTATGATCGTTAGCCCAAGCAACTGGTTCAACATCACTAAGTATTTCATTATTTGTTTCTTCTTCGTCTGGTTCAAATATAGCAATCCTATTGTCCATTTTCACAACACTAATCACACTAAATTATATAAAACCGCCCGAATTTAACCTAACACATCACCGGCGCCACCATTGTTGTATGCTTCAACCTCAGATCGCGCCATAATACGCATAGTCTATAGAAATGAGTCAATAAATACCCTACGTGCGGGATTTTAGCGCCATAGAAAAGTTGCATCCATTTTGAGAACTACGTTAACAAGCAATACCTACCTAGGTAATCTCGCTTCGTCAGTAATGCTGTTTCCGCTCGCGCTTCCATTACATACCTACATTCGATATTTTTGAACTTTCTACCGATAGCCAACCGTGGAACCATTAGTGTGTTGTGTTCCTGGTCAGTAGAGATCACGAAAGATGGAGCACTAGGTTCGCTGCCCGTGAAATACGAAGAACGCTGACACACACACACACAATGAGCACATACCAATCAAGGAAAGGAATGGAATAGAAAGAAAAACTCGAGAGAATCCTTTTCAACTGAATCCTCGTATATTCAAAAATAAGTTCAACTTCTAAAAAATCTTAATGACAATAACTCTGACCGACTCGTTATGGGTGATAGAACTTTATTTAAACAAGAAAGTAAAATCTGATTGGTTCTTTATGATTTAAATAAGATCTGCTTGTACCATTCAGCTACGGTCAACTTGGTAAAGTTCCATCATCTAAAAGCGAGTCAATCGATATCATTATCACCGGGGTACATGTACATACCTATACACTTATATTATACATAAATGTTACATTACTTCTAAAAGGCATACTAAACAATATTGTCTCTAATAAACCTATAATATATTTTATTATTGTCATATCCGCATTACATTCATATCAATATGATAATAATAAAATATATTATAGGTATATTATAGAGACAATATTGTTTGATTAATTCTTACCTACCAATCTCCTCCTCGATCCCTTGCAGAGAACATGCAAAAGGCCAAGTTTCGTGGGAAGCTTCGAGTCGCTACCATAGAGCGGTTACCCGCTTAGAGTCGTAGCTAAATCGCGAATTTGATCCGAAAGGGAGACTCTACGTGCTCTTGAAGGCATTTAAAAACGAGCAGGTGTGTAAATCGTTGCTGCTTGGGAACTAGCATCAAAGATTTTTCATGCCATACCACGTGAAGGTTCCTGCCCATAGGTGGTTCTAGGTGGCCCATATGTATATTAACAGTTATTATAAGACGTAAAAATATGTGAGAATATTACCGATCCTTACTGACCGACAGTCAGGCGAGAACTGAAGGGATGGTCCGGATGGCCACTTCTAAATATCTCATCCAGGTACACCGTGCATCTGTGTCTTCTGTGTCATCTTACAGAACTGACTTCCGCGAGGCAAAAGATATACAACTCCAGCTTAGTTATTTGTAAATATATTATTAATTAACATCTATAATACATAATAATGAAAACCATTTATATTAATAATAATAAGTATAATTGTAGTATTTCAATTCAAGAGTAAAACACTCAGTATTTATAGTTTTCGTAGCTTTCAAGCGTGGTTTCTTTTCAGAGATGGTAGTATACCTAGTACCACGTACCCTGGTACACTATAAGTAGATTCATTTGATCGCAAAATTTCGTTTTACGCATAACAGAGCTCTTAAATTGTATACAACATTTTCTCACCCACCAAGTCGCGTCTTCACCGTTCAACAGAGTTTCTCTCGTACACGAGTTGACGATAAGCTGATGTTTCCAATACAAAAATGTCTCAGGCATTTTTACACGGGATTACCTTAGCCTATAGTTTTATTATTGCGGGTATATTGAAGTGACTATCCTTTATTTCTTTATAAAATCGATCAAAATTTGCTAAGACTAGAGACGGTAATAATCGTTGTGTTTCGTTCTAAAGGTAGTATAGACGTACTACGCGTGTTCGATTAGACTACGAAGGAGGGCACAGGTTTATTTTACAGTTTTCGAAAATACCAACTCCCAAATTAGTGTCTCTCAAGGACGTACGTGTTATATTGAAAGTACTTTGTTGCGAGCGTGATGTTCCATCGACTGCGATAGTACTCCCGCTGGATCCTTTAATTAAGACTCTCTTATACGGAAATGCATCTGCGAAAAGCCGCGACACGCGGCGCCTATAGTCCATTCGGCTGCGACAAAACGTACGTTTCTAGCCTTCACTCGTGGAAATATGAATTGTATGGGTGATTGAATTAGGATTCTTTCTAAAAAAAATGACACTTTGCGAATGAAGTAATCGCTCCACGGGGCCCGTACTCAGTAGAAATTATATCTCTCGAGAAACGATATTCGCGTATTTTACTATTTACTTCCCACGTACCGTGACTTTTGCACCGTGACATAAAAACCCTCTACCGTGATTCATACCTCACACCATGATATTCGTTAGTTCGGCATCATGCAAAACCGTAGACATTATCGCTAGTCAAATTTAATTGCACCACGTCTATACAAGATGTATACATTTGTGTGTGCTCCAATATGGAACCACTCCCTGTATCGGAATTTCCAAAAATATTTATACATAAACCGCATGCCAATTGTGAGTAAAAAATTGTAATTAGGATCTTTCGAGCGTCCCAAAATAAACGTAACATCGCTAGATTAGAAAAACATTATTAGTCACAGCTGCTTATTAATCTATACATATAATGTGCCGAATATAGCACATCATATTACGTTATAGGGGATTGGACTTATCGGTAAACGAGAAATAGAGATTCGAATGTAACGCGGGATAAACCAATCGTTGAATGAAATGATTGATTCATTATCAATAAATAAATTGATTCTAAAGACAGTCGTCTGTCGCGCGATATTTCTCAACTTTACAACAGCCAAAACGTATCATATACTTTTTTTTTTCTATACGTATAACTATTTAACCCTCGATATAAATACCCTGAAATCTACATCCTTAAGTCTCTCTAGAACGGAATTTTACACGAAGCTCAGCGATTTGATGTGCCACGCCAGCATTAATAACGCGGAATCGATTGACAGTAGGAATTACCCTACTCGAATTAAATTTACTATGTACAGTAGGTGGAGGAGCGATGTGAAATAGGAGGGCATCGCATCGCTCAGTATTCGGTCACGCAAATGGTCGCCAATTTTTCGATAATCAAACCGAGACGCATTGCGAATAACTCGATGGGATCGCGACACTTCAATCCACGATCAACATCTCCTCTTAGCGTTAGTTTATCTAGTAGTTTACATTTTATAGCAAACGCTAAATATCATATGCATATGTACTCGGAGAATCAATCGACTGATGTGCGATCCACGCACTGATTTCGAATTTTTGATCGAAATCGAGCCTTTAAGTAAAATATTTCAAGTCAAAAATATGTGTACTTTATCGACGTTCTCGGTTTACTAAAATCAATATGTTGAGTCGAAGCCCTTATAGTAATGTATCCTTTTGCTGAATTTCCTCGTTACTGTTTACTGCTCGTTCTGTGCTTCGAAACTATTATTATTTTCGATATGTCGTTTCACTGTTGTGATTTATCGGTAACGCGCGAAAGGATTATGTGATTATTCGAACGAAAATTCTCGCACCAAGAACGGGGCGTAACTTTACGGTGCGCGTTCGCTCGATTGAAAATTTACACGCGAGGATGCTCACTCGTCAAGTTTCACGTCGGCTTACGAATTATCTTATTCATCCGAAATACAAGAAGAAAAGTTCCGTTTATACAACTGTGTGTGTGTGTGTGTGTGTGTGTTTTACTTATAAATAATTCTCACAATCCGGACGTTTCGCGAGTTGTGAAAATTGTATCTTTTATACACTTTCCTCATACTTAGGCGAAGAACGTGGAGAACAGCCACCGATTCAATCAAAAGCGTACATAATTACAACCTAATCGTAATTGATTCCTTTTTAAGAACAGTTCTTTCTCTTTTCACGGATGGTACTTGCGAATGTGGCAGAGTCAGTTTTATAAATACTATAGTTTCTCTCTCAATCTACAGTCAACACGCAATTCGTATAATATTGGCCCCAAAACACCCTTATTTTTATTAAACATGCTCTTAAGATACGTTCACGCCGAGATCGCTTACATTGGAGCCAAATTGTACACCGCATTCGCTTTCAGCAATTCTGTACATGCGCGCAAGTGCGTATGCATACGTATGTCGAATCGAAATTTAGTCTGGGGCCGACTCTGGATATATTGGTGATAATTTTATCGGCCCCTGGTCGTTACAGAGCATACTGGTAATTAGAAGCCAGAGCGAAGGTAATACATTTAATCCCGGTATACCCTATACCAGTATGTTAAACATACTTACATCGATTTGTAAATAACGTTTCCGTTCCTTTCGACATGAACGTACACCACAATAACACGAATCCCCGCCAATTCTTCCCGCGACGCGGCCATCACGTTTGCAAATAACATTTTTCTTCGGCATTCAACGCTTATTTTTGACAGTTAGGAGTGTTTGCGCGATAACGACAGTTTGGACATTTCAGAGAAGGATCGATTAGTTTAATTGGGGTGCGATTATTTTGCGATTGATAGAAGACCAGCAATGCGTGCAGATCGATACCGTATGGACATAATGGATGTATTTAAGGGACGTTTTAGATATGAGAAATATTATAGTATAGTTTATTTCTTATCTATTTTGTTCGGATCCGAATCGAGTTGCGTGATTCACTGGAGAAATACTCATGAATACAACTGATCGTAAAATCTGGATTATCGACATTTCTGTAAATAATCGCTCGTCCAACGTGCGAGTAGACTTTGAGATTGTTCAGGATAACATCGAGTACGATATACTTTTCGAATCGGGAAGTGTCACAAGGTTTTTGTGTAATGAAGGTGTTATTTATAAAAATTCATCTTGTCTTTCACTCAATTTTCCTCAACCTCACGATCCAGCTCATTGGCACATTCCGGTCTGTCGATCATTTTCCATTGAGCACATGATTCATTGCGTCCGGGGAAACGTTATAAAAAAGAATCGCGCTTATCATTCTCCCTGTCAGTTATCACACCTGCCAGCGTGGAGGAAATGCATTCGGAGAAACGTAGTAGCGTTTATTTACATGCACCTGAAAACGCCTCAACACCTCGAAACTCGCCACATTCGCACTGTAGATCTCGCAAGAAACGCCCAGATTACCGCCAGCTCAACGTGCACGCACGCACGCACTTTGACACCTCGGCGCCTTAAATCCTACGTGATGGTTAGTATTACTTTCGCCAACCGCTAACTTTAAAGTTTCGCTATACAGTCAAGGGTCCGCAAGGGTGTCAAATTCAACACCATCATCTCGCGATGTACCTGCCGAGGAATGCGACGAGAAGAAGATGCCAGATCGTCGTCGACGCTCTGTGCGACGTCGTCGCGAGTGCCGAGTTGGTAGCGTCGCACCGGGCTGAAACGTGAAGAAGTTCAAAGATCAACGCTCATGTCCTTTTTATTTGGCTGTAGCTGTATTGTAACTCACTGGAATATTTTTTTGTCACTCAGTGTCAAATACTCGGTTTCATGGGCGTCCTCGACGCATGTGAAATCATCTTTCACACACCAATTCGTGAAAAGTTGCGCAGTGCGTGAAATAACCTGCGCAGTGCGTGAAATCGTCAATCTCGTATTTGACACTTAGTGACAAAAAATAGAATTCGTTATTCGGTTGTTTCGCGCCGTTCTAACGAGTGTGATTGCCGTACTCGCTTCGCTCGTGCGGCAAACTTCACACTCGTTAAAAACAGCGCTTCACGCCCTAATAACGAAAATAACTATTATGTAGCTAGTTAAATGTCAATAAACGAAACGTTGCTATCATCTGACGGAAGTTCTAAGCGGCGTAGAATTCTTCGAATGGCTTGCACGAATTGTTAAGCCCATAATCCTCACACGATACACTACGTATAATGTACGTGAATTTTTTGTAGATACAGCTACATTACGTATACGTATATGGTTACAAAAAATATACGCGTATTACTTACGTATATTTTCCGTTTCGATACACTGAGAGAAAAGGTCCATTTGAATATGAACCTAATAGACAAATTAATTTGAGATAAACAGGAATTTATTCGCATCGAACAAAAGTCTATTTGGACGAAACAAATATTTTGCACATCCTTTTAATTAAGTACGAATCTAGTAGAACATCAGTCAAATTTAAATAGACTTTTTTTATGTAAATAAATTCCTATTCATCTCAAATAAATTGTCTGTTAGGTTCGTATTCAGCTAGACCTTTTTCCTGGGTGTACTTACAGAAAATAAAAAATGTATATTATACGTATAATGTACATATATTTCACGTATACATATAATAAACGTTTAATATATGTATATTAGCCGGTCATTTAGCTCTATTTTTTATGTAAATTTTACGTATAATTACGCATATTTATCATAGATAAGTGTGTCGTGTGGGCTAGTTTCGTATTCGCCCAAATAACAAGGCAGCGACTGTGTTAAAATAATGGAATTCCAGTGGGTTAATCGCGAGCGCAGTTCGCCTGGCGAAAGACTGTCGAGGACTCACCGTGCGCGGTGAGATTGACCTGCCACACGTGCTGACGAGTGTGCGAATGCGATGCCCTCGGACAGGACGCGAGGTGGCTCGTCACCGTGAGGTCCGTGCTCGCGGTGTTCGTCGCGTACGTGCTGTACACGATGCAGTATCTCTCGGTCTCCGTGCTCGCCACCAGGTAAGCCGTGCCGTTCTCCTCCCAGGTCCCGTGACAAGAGTACACTGGAAGGAAAAACGAGGAGATCGGAGTTGAAGGGAGTGCAAGCTCCCGGTCCCGCCGTTTTCCGACGGAGTACCGACGGCCGAAGGGGAAAAAGAACGAAACTTTTCCGACCGCGAATCGGTATACCCTCCTGCGGTAGACGTCTCTCGATGTCTCGCCCAACCCATGAACCCGGCCCTAAGTACATACGCCGCGGTTATACGTTTTCTGTATTTTCCGCGCGCGCGATGGAGTTGGAGCGAGACCGCGACTCGCTGCTCGCGGGCAGAAAGTGGAGCGACGGAGGATACCGGGTCGGGGGCGCGATTCGCAAGCGCGACTTTTCGTTGGCGTTAAACATTCATTCGTCGGCCATTGTCGATGAGTTTATGGAGAGAGAGGGAGAGGCGAGGAGATACGGCGAGAGGGAAAGAGACGAACGTGCAGGGGGTGAGAACGGAGGCACGGAGAGGAGGAGGAGACGCGTTAAAGGGTCCGTCACGGGGAAAACTCGAGGCTTGGCGACAACGCCCTCGGGCTCTCCTCTCCCGCGGGAAAGCTCGTTGCATCGTTCCCGATGCGAGCGGACGGGAGACCTCGTCTAGGAAAGAAGTTCGCGAGAGAGACGCCGGATGAAATTAAATTTCGCAAAGCAGTTAGCTGACAGTGTCGTCGTCGCGAACGGATCACAACGCGGCGCGTCGCGCGAAAGCTATAGGTCGGTATACTCCGCGATAGCCCGGAAAGCGAGCCGTGTCTCTTGCCGAAGGGGCGAGGTAAAGGTTTCCTCGAAATGAAAGCCATTTTACCCCGGTCGTACAGCGCTGCTTACATATTCAATTCCCGTTTCGCATCGTATCTACAAAGACTGGATGGAGGAACCCGCCGCAGTCGTCCTCTCGTCATATTTCATTCACATTCGCATAGCGTTTGAAACGCGCGAGTCTTTTGCAACTATACTTTAACATTGTCGAATGGGAATCTAGACATTTTCGAAGGCGACGCGGAAAGAGTCCGGTAGCCTCAGCAGCACAAGACAACGATTTTCAAAAAATTATTTGACTGTAATACAAAACACGTACCTAACGTCTGTCCGGAAGGTAACTTGTATTTCGAATATCATTAACATACCTTCAAGATGTCCGAAATATAGTTATATTGTAAATACAATTTGGAAATGTAATTTGACGTATAATTATATTTCGGATATCTTAAAGGTCAAAGGACATCTAGGCGAAGCGAAGCGCGGCTGTGCAACGCACACTTGGGCGAAGCGAAGCGCGGTGAATTCTATCCCCTTCTCTCTCTACCAGGTATAAACAGCTATACCCCTGAAAATATCCATATATGGATACCCGGGTAGAGAAGGGAGGGAAGGAAAGCGCCGTGAAATGTCATTTTCGTCTTTTTCGCCTTTTTCAAACTGATGAACGCAACGTGAAATGAGCCGTGTACATGTTTTGTTTCGAGAAATGGGCATTCGTGAGGAAAAATAGTATATGTCATTCGGCGGAAATCCTCGGATTTTTAAGACTGTGTTTAGATCGTAGCCTCCTCCCCAAACCATGCCTCGTGTTACGACCTAATTAAACGCAATCTGAAAAAATCTCGAATTTCCGCCTTATGATATAAGATACTATTTCGTGTGAGAAAATTCATTTCGTTGACGAGATCTATCTTGGAAAGGATTTTCGAATCTCATTAACGG
Source organism: Xiphydria camelus (assembly GCA_963678675.1). Lineage (NCBI taxonomy): Eukaryota > Metazoa > Arthropoda > Insecta > Hymenoptera > Xiphydriidae > Xiphydria > Xiphydria camelus. The sequence continues at coordinate 32,282,946 of OY783191.1, read as the reverse complement.
AAGTGATCGACGAAACTTTACATCCGTTAACGAATTACATTCCGTCCACGATAAACATTTCTCGCGCCGCTTCGGTTCGCGGCGCTTCGCTTCGCCGCGCTTCGCTTCGCTCAAGTGTGCGTTACCTCGTAACAATCAATGGAAATATAAAAGGTAGCTTCGCCTCGCGGCGCGTCGCTTCGCTGCGCTTCCAGTCGCACAAGTGTGCTTATCCTAGGTCGCGGCGCTTCGCTCAAGTGTGCGTTACCTCGTAAGAATCAATGGAAATATAAAAGGTAGCTTCTCGCTTCGCTTCGCGTCGCTTCGCTTCGCCTAGATGTGCTTTGGCCTTAAGTACTTTCCGAATAGACATCAGGTACACATTTCGTATTACATTGAGATAACCTTTTGAAAATCACCATTTTGTGTTACTTGGGTTTCGGGGAGACATTTAAAAAGAAAACCCCTTTTCCATATTTTCGAACAACCACGTAAAATGCACCTCGCTCCGGATTTTCAAAATGAAACGATCGATTTCACCGGTTGACGGAGAATCACCACGACGATCGATCGTTTAATCGTCACCAAAAATTCAGCCACCGTGTCTAACGTCACCTCCAATTCGAGTTTCTCGCCAAACTCAAAGCGCGTGCACCGCGAGAGAAATCCCCACGGCGCGTCACGCTGACTCGCCAGCCGGGATTTCCGGAGCCGTTCGCGACGCGTGCTCGCTGCAGCGGGGCAACCCGCCGCAAACTAACTATTGTCGGTTACGGTAACTCCGCCGCGCTGAAGGGTAATCCGATAAGATGTTCCGGGCAGACGTGCTCGCCGCTGTACATCGTCGCGCGCGCTCGACTCGACCGCAACTCGTCCGACTCGGGGTTCGACGCGGCGGGCGCAGCGACTCGTCCCAACTGATACGCCATCGTAAAGCCGTCGCGGGTTTCTCGCCGTCGTCGATGCCGGCGGATAAATTGTATTTATGACACTCCTGAAAATTGCTCCGCCGATTCTGAGATATCCCGCGAGACGCGTTGCGAGCAACTCCAAATTACTCTCGCGGCGCAGGCGACGCTCCAAGAATCTTCGCGGCGTAAGCCGAGCTCACGACGTACATACTATGTATACGCGGGACGACAAAGTCTATTCGCGCGGAGATCGTGAGACGTCGGCGGGACGAGGTCGAGCCGTGCGCGAGAGGAGCGTCGCGCGGAGGACTCACCGGACAGAGCGTCGTCCCTGCAGGTGGTGGAAAGCTCCATGCGATCGGGACTCTTGCAGCCGATGTCGAGTCCGCTGATGCTGGCGTGGTGGCAGGGCCTCGGCGTGGGCGTGGGTGCGGGCGTGAGCTTCACTTCCTGCGCCCTCGCGTCGACCGTCTCGTCGCCGACGTTCCGCGCCGCGTCGAGGCCCAGCGACTCCTCCGCGTAGCCATTCGCGCGGGAGCGCACGGTCGAAACGACCTCGTAGCGCCCGAGATAAGGGCACTGTCGGGAAGTCGGTTCCGACGCTGAAAGGGCGAGGGGTCGGACGGGTCAGCTTTCCCGGGGCATCCCGCGCGGTAAAATCGGGTTCCAGCGCGATACAGGAGGACACTCGTGGGTTGCGCAACGCGAGAAAGGTATCAGACGCGATCGCGCGCCTCGTTGTATATTCGGGGTGTGGCAACCGGCGGCTTACGGCGAATCCGATATACGATCCTTTACGCGACCGTAAAGCCGGGAAATTGATTGTTAAACTCCACCGTTTGCAGCTTGACTGCGCGATTGCTTCGCGAGTTTATCGTCGATATACGTGATAAGCCGCGAACGAGATTGTACCGCGAGACCTGCAGGCGTTGACGTTTAATTATCAGCGCACGGATTATCCCGCAGGACCCGCGGCTATAATATAATATATGTAGGGCGCTCTTATTGCGATGCGTGCACAGTGTGCTCCGGGCTGGAGAGAACATCCGCGATAAGACAGCGACGCGGTTCTTACCGATGAACGTCGTGTAAGGCGTCGTCACGGGGTTGAAAGCGCTCGACTTGCACGCCTCGTCGAACTGTTGGCTCCAGCGTTTCGACAGCTGCATCTCGATCACGTGATGATCCCTCTTGTGGAACACCAGGCACACGTATCCGTTTTCGCTGGAAATTTCAGGGGCGTTACGATTGCCGGGGGTTGGAAATATAACGGATGCTCAGTGGAGGGATACGTGACCGCGCGTAAAATCGGTGGTGTAAGCGCGCGCGTGTACGAGTGTGCGTCACGCCGGGGCGTGTGTCGGTATGGCCATCGCGCCGAGTGCCGTAACTGGGGGAGGAAGGGCGATTTTCTTGGCGAGAGAGAAAAGGCCGTAAAAAGCGCGCGATTTGTCGAAATAATCGGTCTTGCGGGTGCCTCGTTACGACAGTCGTCCGGGAATTTGTCATACGACGGGGCGAAAGGGTGTGAGAAGGAGAGCGGGAGGCGAGGACGAGAGGGTAGAAAGGCGAATGAAAGAGAGGGAGAGATGAGGGGATGAGAGAGGTGAACAACCTCGCGGAAGGTGTAAAGGGGAGGAGGGTCGGAGGCCTTAAATCTCTCTCTCCAGTTTACCATGAGGGGATTAAGATTTTATTTTATCATCGCGATTCTCCCCGATGGCGCGTTAAATTTAATACAATTTTCTTACGACGTGTCCTCATTGCGAATCGCGATCTGCGGGAATTCGTGGAACTTTACGGGGGGGGGGGGGGGGGGGGAGTACGCGCGGAAAATTCAATGGGGATTTGCGTGCACCACTTTGCTTCGACGGAACGAAACATTACAGTCGCCTCGATGCGCAATTATGCAACTACAAATTTCTTTCGACGAAAAGTGTACCTCGAGTTCGACTGGAATTTTCGCGAAATACGAAACCGTGACCCGCGCGGTCATCCGCCGCGGAATCCAAATTCCGCGTGACCTTCCGCGTCGCGCGCCCCGCCGTCTGACCTCGAGTCGCGACTTAATTAATTAAGCCGGGCGCGGGCGACATTTACATAATGTTTTCCAAAGTCGGACGCAACTGGAAATGCAGGCCAGAAGCCCGGCAGTAGAGACGTCCCCGGGGTGCAATTTCGGTTCTTATATCGAGCGCAGTCCCGCGGAACAGCGGTGCAGCGGCCGCCTTGTTCCGTGGCCCGTACACGTAGATACCGCGTTGCCAACAACCGCGTACGTAACCTCCGCGCGCAACGATGTACCGCGTGGCCCGAGCGAAATGCAACGAGACGAGCGACGGCGAGTTAACCGGCGTTGCATGCCGCGACTGCATTGCGAAGATAACGCGGGTATTCGCTCCCGCCGGTCCGCGGATGATACCGGCGTACGCTTCGTCATTGGCTGGCAGTCGGGGGATTAAACCGCGGGGGAATTCGGATAAAACGAAAAGTTCGACGATAATCGCCCTTGACGCGTGGAGTCCGGGGGAGAAGAGCCGCGCGAAGGGCGCGGCGAACGGGGGGAAAGAGAAACCCGTAAGGGCCAAGCGGAAGTAATATCGCGGGAGAGATTTTTAACTTTCAGAGGGGTGGGACATGTGATCGGATTTGTTGCGTTGCAGCTTTTGATATCAACTTATTTGTTGTCCCTTCAATTTTTTGTAATTCCATTTTTCGTCGGTTTTCTCTGTTCATTTCATTGTATATGTATGTGCTCTTAGGAGATCTCGTCTTAGAAGATATGTGAATAAACGCGTCATCTTCGTCTTCTTCTTATTCCACGCGATACACAAATATTAGGTGTACAATTTTGTTTTTGCCGTTTTTCCGAAATTCGAGGCTTTATTGTAAAAAACTGGTTATACATTTATGATTCAAAGTACTGTCCATCGCTGACCACTACTTTCTCCCATTTTTTGGGCAGCGTACGAATCCCACGTTGAAAGAATTGGTCATCTTTTGAAGCGATCTACGATAGGAAAACGGCGGAAGCAAAGTTGTAGATACACCTAATACACCGTGGTCATCCAGTGGATGTCTTCCGGGCGAGAGGACTATCGCGAAATATTGCCAGGACCCCTTTTAAGTGGCCCGGAGACGGTCAATAATATTGACAATAATATTGTCAATGGTACTCACTGATGCATCTAATTGATCGTGTAGGAAGCGATTGATTCCATTGTCAATCGATGGACGGAGATTGATAGGTAATTTGATTGAAGTACATTGACAGGGATCATTGACGTATCCCAATTGATCGTGTAATCGAGAAATTGACAAACGTTCGGGCAGTTGCACCATTATACTAGTTCACAAACAATCAATAAACGATTCGACTCGCGAGAAATTCACTAAGCAACTGATGAAGTATTGACGTGTTCACACACACACACACACATTGGATCTCCATCAATCGCAATTGCAATTAAAATCATCAATTTTATTGACAATATTACTGATCGTCTCCGGGCCATTTTAGATAATTATACCGTTTCCCACGAGACCGAAGAGCCCCCTTGATCGTTCGCGGAAATCACCTGCGTATTGTATATAAGTTCTCGACCTCCCCTATCACGAATTCCCATTTATTTCCTTCCGCACGTTTCGTCTCATCCTATTTTCGGAATGACCCAATTAAATCTCGTTCCCGACGTCTCCGCGTCTGGAGACAGGCTCAGCTCGTATTAAATAATTCGCGCGACCGGAGAAGGACACGATCGATGAGGCGCGAGAGAGTCGCGGAGGGATGCGGGGAAGAAGATTCGCCGAGCGGAAGAAAACACGCGTCGGATGAAGTCACCCGGTGCGCATAACAAGGCGGTCGCGCGTTGCACGCGAACCGGGCACCGTGCGGCGTTCGTTGCGCCGTTGTTTCCCGCGCGCAAAGATTTACTCCCCTACTTGGTCGCGCGCGTCGCCCTCTCGCATGTTGTTTGCAACTGGGAACGGTCGTTCCGTCCCGCGATAGTGGGCTTAAGAATATAATGCAACTTCGCGTATGATTTAGTATGCCCGTTCGTCGCCGCGGGCGTGCGGTTGAGGTTGGGAAAGCTCTCGGGAGGGGGGGACACGAGATTCTCTCCTTCCCCTCTTCGACGCGCGCTCTCCTCTCGTCGTACGGCATCTCCACGAATCGGTCGGCGATTTTCCGGACGATTGACGCGCGAGGGAGATGAGGGGGAATAATCGCGAGGAACGAGGCGATCCGGGGGGTGCGTCGGACGGGAACTCGGACGAGCGGGCGTTCTCGTCGGAGAGGTCGTCGCGCGAGATCGCGTTAACACGCGACTCCCGGTCGGGATTAAACTCGCGCACGACGTCATCGACGCGGGGAACAATGGGCGCACTTAGCCGGGCTTATCATCGCGCTGGCCTCCTCTCGTGCGAGCTCTCCTTGCCTCCTTCGTTCCGTCTCCCGGTAATAAAAGCGTGAAAGCGAGACTATAAGCCTCTTCGAGGAGGAGGCTAGTTTCGCGGGGGAAAGTATCGCGGTAAAAAAAAGAAAGAAAGTATAAGAGCGGTTGTATTACCGCGTCTTATTGGGGTGGCAGAGAAAGGGGGGAAGCTATTTCAGCCTGGCGTATGAAACTTCCGGGGCGATATGCGGGAGATGGGGAGAGAGTGACGGACTGAGAGGAGTGTAGGCGCGAGAGGACCAGCCGCTGTAACCGCGCGGTGACAACACCGACTCCGTAGCTTTATCCATTTGTAACCATAAGTTCGGTGATGGTCGAGTTTCGAGGGGGTTGGAAAACGGCGTATGTATATAAGAGTAGAAAAGGTGATAAGGGCGGGCGAAGAGGGCTTTAGACATTATTTCTACTTTGGCGAACCAGACGAGAAGGGAGAGAGAGAGAGGGGGGGGGGGATCGGCGAGCGAAAGAGTCGCGACGCAAATGCATTTTCCGTGATCATTTTCTCTCGTCTTTGAGGGAGGGGGACAAATTTATTCCGTTTTCAGCCATGTGCGTGGATGTACAGAAATGTCTGGCGGGTGTATTCATCGTAAGATATAGTTTTTATAAGGAAGGGTAAATAGAACCGCCAAAAAAAAATTTGGAGCATGTGGTAATCGTATGTAGAAAATAACTACATTTCCATATTTCGATGTAAACCTTTCTTTGAAGGGTGACTGCTTTGAGATCTCTCGTTATTTCCAACATTTGGAATTCTACAACCCTCGAGTATCCGGGCATATTGGAAAAAACATAATATATTTTCTACATAATCCATATGTGGTTTTGGTCGTACATGGATTATATATGATTTCTATATCAACCCTCTAAGAACTATATATGAATTATACAAACATTCAAAAATCTGTATACATACATAGTCCTTATACGGTTAATATAGAAATCATATACAAAATCCATATATGATCAAAACCACATATGGATTATACACATAAAATATATAAAACATTTTCACCTGAGTGGACTTCGCGCGTCAATCACGATCACCCCGAAATATGTACTTGCAACTTTTCAGAGCCGGCGTACGATCGCTCTGCGAGCAGTTAACCCACCCCGTCCCTACTATATAGATTTACCTCTCCCCAGCACCCCGATATACCGTGCATACCCGTCAGCTCGAAAATGGCGCACTTACATAAGTGCCTCGGATACGTCGGCGCATCTCGAGTCTCTCTCCTCGCGCGTCGACAAACTTTCCCCGACTCGTATACACGTGTACCAGCTAACGTACGTAGATAGGTAGATGTCAGCGGATCACGGATAAAGGCGAGTAACGTACGACCGAGCCGCGAGAGGATAACTTCGGCTGCGCCGCGAAACAATGTCAGAAGTCGAAACACTCGCATAAATAGTCAGATTCGCCGGGGCCGCGCGCGACTGCGAACGCGCAGCGCCGCGAAAGTTTTACGCGAAACGCGAAAATACCTCCATAATGCCCTGATATGCAGCAGTTTTTCGCGAGAGCGGCCGCCGTCGTTGTCGGCGCGAGGGAAGCGTACGCGCACGTAGTGACGTACCAAAGCCCCGGCGGCGCGCGGCCGAGCAACTTTTGCGAACCCAGATAAATATCCACGTCGAGTTACCGCGCGGGAAAAAAGTCAATACGCGAAGCGCTTTCGGCGACGTGGGGCGAACAAAGTCGAATAGGTATATATATACGGCATCGCGAACCGACGGTACAGGGTGGAGTCACACCACGGATGATTTTAAACGAAAAGCTAGAGGGTTGGTCTTCTTGAAGCGCGTGGATGTCAGCTACATGGTCATTGCCACTGATGACAATGGCCAAAGGTCGCCAAATTATTCGGGTGTATACCTATGGACAAGCGCAACGGTAAATATTCTTAGAGAAAAATATAAAGGAAACACCGCAAAGTATATCTTACGTATACCGCTCGTGAAGAGAAAATGTTATCGTCGTACGATAAGAACTACGGATTTGCATATTGGAAAAAAAATGTACCCGGAGAACGCGAAACCGCGTTTCCGGGGGAAGTAGGGGCGGAGAAGAAGCGATTTACGAAATGATTTATCGCGAAGCAGCGCCGAATGATCGGCCGCGATCCGCGTGGGTTGCGAGGGTTGGCGCGGATGAGTGCATATAGGCGGTATATGTATACGCACGATATATATGAGGGTCGGCCGACCGACTGACTGCAGGTTGACTGGCTTCCGTGACGAGGAGCCATTTTTCACGGTGACCGAGAGAGATGCTCGTATCCTTCCGACGTTTCAATCGATTTGTAAATGACTGCCCCCCCGGTGGGGTGGCTGCGCGAGAGCGCCGTCGTTGAGAAAAAATCAGACCACCCTCGCTTCTTTCCCTCCCCATCCTCGACCTTCGCGTATCCCGCGAGTAATTGCCTGCAGAGGAAGAGGTCACGCGGCGTTCGGAACGCGAGAGAGACTGCGGAGTCGATCGACTGGCAAACGCGAATCATTTGGGAGTCGTTGAGATGCGAGGAAGAGACAAAAAGGAAATAAACGACGCGCGCAACCCCTGCAAAGGTGCACTTGCAGGATTGCATATTCCGGAGGAGTACATAGTCCGCTCCGCGCGAACACGCCGCGTGGAAATATATTTTTTTCATTGACTCCACGCTAGCGCGCGTTCGCTTTTGAATCTGTTTTCTCCTCTCTCGCTCCTTTTCGTCTCTGAATTTCATCCTTTTCGAAGTTCCCTTGTTTTTGGCTGTGGAAAGCACTTTGGAGATTCGACGCGTCTTTATTAAAACTCGTACCGGGGGTGTGTTGATAAATGCGTTCCTGCTTCACTTATGCGCTTTCTTCTTCTCCTTTCCTCTCTTGTCTAATTGCAGCTGCGCGCTATGGCGAAGCTTCCAATCCATGTGGAATAAGAGGAAGAGGAGAAGACGTTGTGACGCAAAAAGGGGATAACATTAATATGCAGATTCCACGAGTTTTTCTAGACCTTCGACCGAGTCGCGCGTCACACAATTCGAGAGAACTAATCGGAGAAATATTCTACGCACGATAGAATATTTGTGGCAAATGCTCGGGAAGAGAATTAAAAGATGGAATCTCTCGACTTTCGCCCTCGTTTTACGTTGATCGCGTTACGTCGCACGCACCGTTGGCGCGCGAGTAGCAAAACGCGCGCGCGATCGATCGTCCGCGACGAAGAAGCGCGCGCGAAACGAGCTGGAAATTCTTTATTTTCTCCTTCGACATTACCACGACGGCCGAACGGTGAAATTGTTCGCGCTTACGCGGCCGTCGCGAGAGAGAGCTCTCGAGTCGGTCGACGGAGGGAGAGTGCCTCGAGTGAAATGCGAGGTGAAATGCTATTTGCGTTCGTCGGTGGAACGAATCGTTTTTACGGTGGCAGCGCGAGTGCCTCGAGCGGGGCTTAAGAGTACAACCGATTAAAAGCGATACATTATCCGACATATGAGGTTGCCGCGATGAGGGTTTTAATTAATGAAAATTCTCCCCGCAAACTCGCGGAAAAATAAGGGGGGAAGTAAGCTTTCCCGGTCGAAATGCGAGTGCGCGGAAAAGGGCTTATTTAAATTTGCGGCGAAGCTCGCGATTTCGTCAAGGTACGAAGGGGAGAATGATTTCAGCGTCAGACGAGTCGTGTACAATTGCAGGTGGACGGGAAGTGGCGTCGGTCAACGAGGCGTGGTCCGAATCTCTTTGAAGAGCTACAGAAAATCATTGGACAAACTCTCTTGTCTAACTTCTTCGTGGAGATCGTCAATTATTTAATACCGAGGGAATTGTCATGTTGGACTACTCGTTAATTATTTTGGGACTGGATAATTTTCACTGGTGAAGTGGCGAAGGCAATTTGCGGTGAATAAACATAATGGAAAAATAAAAAGGAATTCGATTGGACTGCACCGTGTGCACTGAATGCAGTTTCCCTAATGTATCGGTACCATCGTTGGTTGAAATCTTGGGAAAATGCACTCAGTGCGTATTAAGGTAGTTCAGCTGCATTCGCTGTACAATGAAGGGGAAAAGATCGGAGTTTTGAAAAATAGGCAAACTGAGATACGAATCAACGTCAATGAAGACATTCGCGCGAGAAATTTGACTTACCAATCGCGCGTGGCCTTTGCGACCAGCATGACTCCTCGAATCATCTGCATCGGTAACGAGGGTTGAATGTCCGTGTTGATGATGTCGTGACACACGAGCTGGGTCTCCTTCCGATCGAGAATCGTGAGATTGCGCGGCGAGACGAGCAACCGGGACATCGAGTCCAACGCGACCCACACCCCGGTCCTCTCGGAGACGACCCAGCTGGGGAAATCGCAGCCCTTCGGTGCTGGTTCTAAAAAAAATTCATAAATTCTGCAACGTCAAAAGACTCGGTGTACGAGCATCGTAAAAGATTCATCGCGCCGTGAACGCGGTACGCGGAGTTTGCGGAGCAAAATCGAAAGACGAGGAATGAGCGAATATGAGGGAGGGAGAGAGAGAGACGTAGTGCTCCGCGTGCTCGGGAAACCGAATTTGCCTGACGAAGAGAGAGGGTGAAGAGAGGACGGAGAAAGGCAAGGTTAATCTGCGTCGCGGAAAGTTTAAATGGAAGCGTAGCCGAAGAATGGGGGTTAACGAAACATTCGAGAGGGGGGATGAGAGCTCGGATAGAAGGGGGAATTTTTAAGCTGCTTACCAACCAAGCCAAATTTATCAGAGCTCACCTACGATTTGAATTATTAACACGTCGTTCGTCTCGCCCGACAACTACGCCCGGGAGTGATAAATCGTCGTTCTACGACGCGACTCCGACGTCGCGTCGTCTTAATTTTCACCTCCGCTCGGCCATTTCCAACGACGCGTCGGCCGTTTATGTATACGTCGATGTGCCTCGTCTTCGGAAAATATTTATCGCAGCCCTCCGCTCCGTTCTCGAATACTGTCATTTCCATCGAGAATCGAAGTATCCCGGCCGCCCGAGTGCGGGGGCTCGAAATGTCAGCCGTCCATTTCAATCTACCCCACTTCCAACATCGTTATTGCCGACACGAAATCACTTGCCATCGGAGTATATCTAGTTTGGATATCGAGGTTCACCCTTCCGTCTCTTAATAATACAAACACCAGGGGTAACACACAAAGCTCAGAGGTGATACCCATCGAGCAACATCCCCATTAATTATTATTCGACCCTCCACCCGACTTCAACGACTCTCGGCCTTTCCCGCAATCGAACGCGAAGGCGATAAACGAACGAACGATTCGATACGACGCCCGTTTTGCATACTTCTCGAAGCGGACGTTCCCTCGTCTTCCCGCTCGATATTCCCGGTGACCTCGCGACCCTCGGCGACGGGCGACGGTTCGCGCCCTCTCCCTGGAATCCGGACCCGGGACGCGGAGAAAAAAGCCCGTGGTGGAAACTTGGCGCGGGGTAACTTCGCGGGGTAATTTCTTGCCCCCGCGGCTAAACGCGCGGAGTCCGCTCTCTCTCAGCCACTCGGCTAATTTAAGCGGACTTCTTGCCGGGGGGTAGGTCGAACGACAGACGCGCCGGATTTTCGTCGCGCCGCGCGTCCTCGGGAGGGACCTCCCGGTTATCGACTTTCAAATTTCCGAGTCTTCCGAGTTCCGGGGCCTTAACTTCGTGGCGCGGTTTCGTCGGCATCCCGTCGGCGGGTCGAAGGCGAACTCGGGAAGTTTCTTGCCCCGCGGCTAGACAGTGGAAGGACGAACCGCGGCGATGCGAGGTGGACGAACACTTTGAACGGGGAGTATACGCGTAATGAGATCCGTGGACGTTAATTAGAGTACGAGGATCGAAGCTATCGAGGGGACTCTGTGTTGGGAGGAAAGGGTAGTGTGAAACGAGTCTTCGACGTAAAATGATATTGGTAATATGCGATTAGATGTGATTAAGAGGATCCCATAATCATTGCTACATTGAAATGATACACTTGATATTTTTGCCAATTTAATTTCAATTTGAGAGCTCGTTTAGCCGGACACACCGTGGATTAAATCGCACCTATCTCCAGAATTTAATAAAGATACGTGGTGAGAAGTTGAGGCAGGCGCCACCCCCAGACGTTTCTATTAGGAAAACGCGTTCACGAAGACCAACGCACTCGAGCATTGTCTCACCCTACGCGAGACTTAACGGGAGCTTCGAGACCATAAATCGTGGGCGCAGGAAGCGCGGGATCACCCTCGCAGAAAAGATTTCTCCGCGTGGAAGTACAAAACGCAGGAAGCGGAGGGGTGGCGGAACTTTTACGCCCCGACGGAGGAAATGCGGGATCTCGTGTGAGACGATTGACCGATCAGGTTTCCGTTCGCATCGCTTCGCGATGACGACCCCAGCGATGCGAAATGGAGGAGCGGAGTTAAGGGCGAGTTTTGACAGATGACTCTTGTTCGAGCTATCTCTTCGATGGTCGTTGATTAACTCACTCTGTCGCATGTTGAGCATTCTCGCGCCTTCGGTGGCGGTGAGCCCGGTGCAGGATGCGTCACCGCTCTGCGCCAAGGTCCACTTGTCATCACCGGCTTTGTGATAGACGAAACATCTGTACCGATTTTCGTCGTTCGCTATTCTCTCCCCGTGGAGACGCGCCACCAGGTAGTTCGTACTGCCCTCCTTCCACGTCGCCAGGCATTCCAGCTCCACCACTATTTACAAAAAAAATCGAGCGCTTCGTTAATTCGTCGAATGAGAGAAGCATAGGTCACAGGGAGAACGATGAAAAAAAAATATGTCAAAGAGTCAGGATGCTCTTATCTATATCCTCGGTTATATTTCATTTGCGACTGAAGAGGCAGCCGTATCTTCGCGGCGCTAAATCTTAAAAACAATCTGAATTTCTGAAGAATCCTTCAGCCAAAGGAGCAGGAATTTCCCCTGGAAAAAATTCTACAGAGTTGTAATCCCCGTTCCGCGACGCCATTCAAACGACAATTCCGCGACGTGCAATGTAATACAATAATCGTATATATCCAGCAAACGCGAGTAACGTCCGCCGCAGCTTTCCAGAAACGACCGAACCGTGCATAGCGCGCGGACTCCCGGAAACGATTTCCCGAGAATATCGCGCGCGTAATAGCGGCCCGAGCGGGGCAGAGGCAGCGCAGCCTCGGAAGCGCGACTAGAAACCGCGGGAATGAATATTTATTTCCGTCGCGGTACTCGTGCCGGGGACACGCAGGTGGGTATGTGGGTGGCGGACGACGGCACCGCTCTCCACCTACGCGTACCCCGTAAGCCGGCGCGACACGCATACGACGACGATAATTGCGCAAAATTGTTTCAGCTAAGCCCGGTCGAGCGGAGGGGTAATCGACAAAGCCATTAATCATTCGTTACTACACGCTTATACGCTGAACTGGCAATCACCGTACTGACGTCTCGTGTTGGTTAATATAATCGCCCTACGGCTCGCCTAACGAAGAGGACGCAGAAGTTCCTCGAAATTGTCGTTCGCGGCTTGGCTTTGCTTTCTCGTGCGCGCAAATTACACTGAGAGAAATTTTATAGGTTGCGCACGGCAACGCTAGTAGCTTGTAAGAGCAATATGTGTAGTTGAAATGACTATATGTATAGCTGAAATAGAAATACGTATTGCTAAGGTAACTAGGAGTTATTCTTATATTAATAAACTAAGAATAAGTCCTAATTACTTTAGCAATACGTATTTCTATTTCAGCTATACGTCTTGCTCTTGTTATTATTTGGTATTGCTAGATTACCTATACTGTCTACCTAGTTAACCTCATTTAGCCTTAAAGTATAGCTGTCATAGCTATATTTATTGCCGTGTGACCTATAAATTTCTCTCAGTGTACACTGAAAAAACAGAGTGATTCTGATCATCAGTCTTCTAGCTGCTGAAGCGATACCGTAATCTCAAGTGACTGCAGTGCCATCGTCAGACAACAACAGCTAGAAAACTCCATGAATCGGAACACGATATCACTGCCGTACCGATATGCATTACTCATGTGGACATTCTTAGTGGTGCAACAGCGAAATGTTCTCAGATATACTTAGGTCTGCTCCAGAATCGATACTTTTTTTTTTTCAGTGTACATCAGCGAAGACGAAGATCGCGCCGATATCGAAAGGCAAAGGTGTAACGCGGACAGTCCGAACGATTCTCACCGGTGCTTTCGGTGCGAGGTGCACTGGCGCACGCCTGATAGCGCAGAAGAAGTCGTGATTCCTGCGTGCACGTCTCCGCGAGGGAGGAAGGACTGGAGCAATCGTCCTCGCCGCTTTTGTACGTGAATTCCAGGGGGCCCTTGATGGGACAGGGCGAGGATGTCGCTCCCAGGCGGAACAGCGAATAGAGGACCGCGTCCCCAGTCAGCGAATCGCACGTATCGCCGAAGGACACTTGACCGGGGATGCAGAACGCTGAAGAAAGATGAACGAGTGCTTGGTTTCACGGTGCCTTTTATTTCGTCGTCAAACTTTGTCTTCCTCCCCTCGCTTTTCATCTACTCCAGATCGCGACTCCGACACGCGCGATATACTCACTCTCCTTGTACTGCAGGACATTGGGGTGCTTCTCGTGCATGACTATACAGCGGTGGCAATCGTCCTGCCTGAAACGGAAAGGGAAGCGCGATTAGAGAACGAGTGTTAGATATTTACGTGCCGATGCACCGCCGAAGTTTGCGCTTATAAATACATCCGCGCTTCCGAGTTCCGGCAGGTTAGGTGTAGCTATCGGGGAAAAAAAAAAATGTAGGGTATAGGTATATCCTACGGGACGAGAGATCTCCCGCGACCTTAATTTTCAGCAATCGGGCTAATGCAACGCGGAATTTTTGCTCGGGGAACCTCGGAGAAGACTAGGATTTTTGCCTTTTAGCCGGATTACGGGGGAAGCTCACACACCTGGCCGGATGTTTATCCGCGTGAACTTTTTAACCCGGGTGGAGAAATTTAATTAGAGATCGTGCCTCTCGGAGCGGACGAGGTACGAGTAGACGATTCAATACGCTTCTTTGCCGCGTGTAGGTTCTCTCCTCTATTTTTTCTCGGGTTTTCTGCACGGCAACGCATTCGTACGCATAGAATTAACTTGAGCACACATCGCTTTGCGTATGACGGATCTGTGATATATTAAACCAACGAACGCGTCCGATTGCTTAACGATTAATATAATACAATTCGATCCACCATTCCACCGACTCGGCAATTCCGTCTTTCCTTTACAGACGACGGATCTTGCGGGTTTCGCGGCGACACGTTCAGGGCTTACCATTAGGCTTAAAAGTTACGAGCGCGGACGGGAAGCATTAACCCTTCTCGCGCGCGAGAACAAAGATAGGTAAACTTTTACTTAAGCCGTGCTGCGTTGACTGGAGCTAAGTAAGCACCGGGCGAGTATGTAACCGGTGGTACGGGGTTCGATAAGTTTTAAGTAGCTGCGCGATACTTGGCCGAAGCTACTGGCGTTTAACTTTCCTCGCGTAGGTGAGGTTGGAATATACGGGATGCGACCAATATACCACACGCGCGAATACGTCGGAATAACTCGGCGCGCGCGCGGAGGCTGCCAAGCGCCCGTTGAGGGTGGCTTGTTAGAGTCGAGAAGCGAGTCCTTGGCGCAACTATATGTATAGTCGGCGAACGTCGTTCTGCTCGACCGCGATTCTCGCCTCTCTAACGCCGTCTAATTGCGTAGTCGATGTGTGCGCGCACTCCTTGCACATCGCGCGGAGAATGTCGGCATTGGCAATTGACGAAAATATAGGGAGAGTGGTGGTAAAAAAGACTCAATTCGGGTACGGCGACTAGGAAAGGCTGAAAATAAACCTCCCTGAGCGTTTTCTTGATTTTCTAACTCGAAGCAACCGTAGTTAGGCTGGGGGAAGTAGTAAGAATCTGTAGTGATCAGGCAGGTAGAAGTAGTACAGACGGCCTGCGGTTAGACCCACAGTAGGAGTACAGGCAGGCTGCAGTCAGACCGGAGTAGTAGTAGAGGCTGGCTGCGGTCAGGCCGATACCAGTAGCGCACGCCGACTGCAGTCGGACTAACACTAGTGGTATAAATGGGCTGCGGTCAGACCAACGCTGGCAATAAAAACCGATCAGACCGGAAATGGCGACGTGATGAACTTTTTCGACGATTCTAAGAGGATTCAACGTTATATCGACCAGTTTTGCCTCGATATATGCAGAATTTTCAGATGTTCTTTAATAACCCACGAAATAAAAATCAAATTTCGATCGAGTATCGACTTTACAAGCGAGTCGAATATTCTTCCGGAGGAGAATACTTATTCGAAGAAAAAAAGGAACACAAAAACAACGAAAGACGAAGCTCGTTTCGTTCGAACCTGAGAAAGAAAACAATTCCCTCTTGCGCATGCATGCGGACAGTACAGAATTCGAAGGGGAGTGCGTGTGTATGCATTTAGGTAGCTACTTTGTACGTACATACGTATTTGCGATCAAACGAGCCGGAATCGTTCATTATTTAAAGCAGGATCAAATATTCACGCGTTTAGCGTGCTGCGGCGCCGATACCAGCCAACGCTATACGCGAGGGTTGCTCGTGCGCTCGACCGAAGTGTCTTCTCTCCTCCTCTACCTCTCTCTTTCCCTCTCTCTCTATATATATTTACTTCTCCATCTTCATATCTTATTTACCTCTTCCTCTTGCTCCACTTCTTCATTCCACCATCCATCATCTTCCATCTTTACTTTCAACTTAATCTCGTTGCAACTCGTTTCGTCCCTCTCGTGTCTTTATTAGACTGCATCCTTAGAGGACCTGGTTTTCCAGAACGAACAAATGCGTAGTTCGTCTTTTTGTCTAATTAATTCCATTTATTCTGTTTCTAAACCGCACTTTTCCCCCCTGTGAATAATTTAATGCACTCGTCGTTTCAATCTCCGCTTGTAATTTAGTTTATTACTTTTTCTCTGCTTTACACACGATTTATCTCCGCATTCACATTGTACGCAGAAATAACCGCGTTTCTTTTTGCCCCGACGGGACTTTGTCCCGGGACATAAACGAATGGATTTTTCTTTCTCTCCACTCGCTTCACTCTCGTTCATCCGCAATTCTTTGTCTCTCGTTCGACGCTAACGAAAGCCCGGGAAAAAGCTAAAATGAAGATACTCCCAGGCGAAATAACAAATAAGTGTGATAATGCACTTCTCTACGAAATTCCCAAAGGCAAGTTCTAATACTTACACATTTATGCAAGGGTAATCAAGTCGACCTAATTTCCCTGATCGCCGCGGCGCGAATATTCGCGATTCCCGAAATAGCCAGCGAAGATTGGTTGCAAAATTAAAAAGTCGTGCGACTGTGCAGCTTCGTCTGGCTCGTCGTATAGACGTAATCATCGATCGCATCACCCGGAGGGCTCGCGCAACCATTTTAGAAGAACGTCTGATTAATTGATACGAAGAGCGGAACTCGTATACCCGATCGTCGGAGTCTCGTTATATCGAAGATTTCGAAAATACATCCAATGAATATTGCACCGAATGTCCCGTTCTTCCCCGCCAAAGATCGTACCACTATAATTATTTTTCAATTTGTGAAATTTCTAGATAGTCATTATAGGACGTAGAATATTTCTTTTAGAAGGAATTGGATATTTTCCTTAATTTACCGGCAATGGGAGAGTGTTTCTGTTTATCGTCACGTAACCGAGAAACACATGTATAAATTTATCAATTTATTTTCCACGTTGATTAATGGACACTGATTTTCGAAACCAATGTCGCGATGGCCGTAAAGAGTCCGTCGTTCCGTAAAAATTCACTGATTCACTTCGCAACGCGCAATCGGTATACAGCATCATTACGTCATTGAAAACAAATACATCGATTCCGATCGAACCCATGGCTCTGCAGAGAGCCATCGACGCACGAATCAGTTCGACGCGAATTTCTGCCCGAACTATTTGCACGCGACGATAAATCGCAACGACGAGTTCCGCGCTTATCGGACAATTCGATCTCGCGACACGACAGCAACGATAAGCGGGTGAGTCAATACACACTGATATACCCCGGCAGCGTTGCACAGCCGCTCGGAAAACGCGAACAAAGTAATAGTCGGTCTTTCCGATCGCGACGGCGAACGCGTATATCCCGGGGATCTCTCTATCCGTCTAATGACAACTCGCGCGCCATGCACCTTCGTGCCGGCTCTCTCTTTATCGTCCACCCGATCCTACCGTTCCTCGATTGAACCGCGAAGTGGCAATCCCGCGACGATGTCACGCAGGGTTTATATCGCCCGACGAAATCGTCGGAAGCTTTCCAGCTGTTGCTCGCGGAGATCTCGTTGTTTGTCGCGGCCGACACGAGAAGTGTACACGAAACGGGGGAGGGGGCGTGGCACGAAACGATCGAGGACATAATTAGTCCCGATAACGTTTGAATTTGTCGGATTAACGGAGTGCTTCGTTTTAGAGCCGAGCACGAGAATATACGATGATCGATCTTCATTAGACGTTTATTACCGGTGATCGTTATAGCTCGTGATATATGTATGTATTGTACATTGAGAGAAAAAATGATATATTCAATTAAATCTGCATTTACAGGTTGGGAAATGCAGAATTAGTTGATTCGAACAGTAAATTTGGTTATAACGATCATTAACGGCTATTTGAAGGAAATAGTCCATTCGAGTCAATTATTAGTCTAAGTAACTATATCTGTATTTAATAAAATTTACTATATTTTTCTCTCAGTGTATCCAGGGGATTCTGTTTTTGAGAATATAACCATGTAACCGAATACCGAATACCGTGAGTATCTGACTATATTCTAGGGTTAACCGCGGTCTATGTTAAATGCGATGCAGCCATGCTCACTTGGATTTATGCAGAATACCGCCGCATAAATACGGATATACCTTGGTACGTTCACCTGAATCTACTGGATATAATATAATGAGATTCAACTCGCACCTCGACCTCCTCCGCAGGGAACCGAGTTTTCGCCATCGGCACGCGCGTTGCCCCGATTAAATCCCGAAGAAACAAATAAGCTTTCGCGCGATGAACGAGCATACGTGCCTACACGCGTGTACACGCGCGGTAGAGCACGTTCTTTTCCCGCGCGACCTCCGTTAAGGGAAGATTCGATCCCACGGGAGATACGCTTCAGGCGTATATCCGAGGGTAGAGGAAAATTTGCTTATCCATGCCTTCCACGAATTCTAATCCTTTTCTCTCTCCTTCCTTCCACATTCGTCCTTCCGTAATGGTATATCCGTGGATCGAATCGGAGAGAAGACGACAGGCGTTGGCATTGCTTCCAGCGATAGTCCTGGGAATCCGTCAAAGCGCGCGCGGCGGTGTCGAGCACGACTGCATCTACTTAGCGATCGCAGGCCTCGTTACGCGCGATGCGACCAACGGGGAGGCTTATTGGTTATGCGTACCGCGTTGCGGATGGAACATGCAGTTTGCAAGCGGACCGTCGTCGATTGGTCAGAGAGGAGGGAGGATTGAGGTGTGCAGATGAATGAGAGAAAATCTGGCAAGCGCGGCACAGAAGGGGTTGAAAATATTTTCCATCTTTCCACGAGGAGCGCAACGCATCTGCGAAAGAAGATGTAATGACTTCGAGTTGCACTCGTTGAACAGCGTCTTAACGAGTACCGCCTTCTCCGCGTCGCGTATTATTATATGCGCTCCGCGGAGAAACGCGAGAGTCGTTCGATGCCAGCGCCGAAGAAAAAGAGACGCCCACGCGTCGTCGCGCGAGAAAGAGGAGCGTCGCGCGAGAATCGCTCTCTCCTCTCGTGGTAATTCGCGCGGAAGAACAGCGAAACGTCTATACGGCGCGACAGAACGACGATTATAACGCGGAAACGCGTTATTTCGTCGATGGGCTCGTATATAATTCCGGGTGCCCTCGACCGGCGCTCCCCCTCGACTCGCCGAGCTGTTTTCGCCCCTCCTATAGGTATACGATACGGGGTGCGCGTCACCCCGGCGCACCTGCAATCTCCGCCGTCGTATTTATTTAACCGTTAACGAATCGTTTACGTTAAGTCGAGTATTCGCATTTTAACGAGAGAGCGCTCGGGTCGCGAGCATTCGTTTCGCTGCAGCAGACTCCCGATAATTTCTAATGCCTCGTCTCGTGCAACGAACTGTCGTAGGAATAATAGCCGCGTGCCCGATGAGCGAAAAGGCGAGGGAGTCGGGGGCGAGTGGGGGCGAAGGAGCAGCGCGGGGGAGGTTCTTCGCTCCCCGGCCGCGCTCGGCACTCTTCTTCCTCTCGTTCGACCTGCGAGAGGAGGGTCGGAGTTCTCGTTCCCGCACCGACGCGCGACCCCCGAAGATCGATCGTTCCTTCGTCTCGTTCTGCTCGACGCGAGCGATTCCTGCCTATCGATCGGTCTTAATATTTCCTCCCCTTCGAACTACGACCCGACTCTGGAAAGCGGTGCTGACAGGGCGAGTCAGTCGGTTCGTTTCGGTCGCTACAAGTGTAAGCTCGCATTCGCACGAGAGGGGGTCGGAGGCTGCGAACGGTCCAGCTTATGTGCGTAGTCCCGCGCAAGTTTTCCGGGATTGTCTCTCGGCAGATTTTCTCGTCCGAAAGGAAATTTGAGGTTTTGCGACGTTTCGCGGTCTTGGGAACGACGTGAGAGATTCGAGAAGTAACGCCACGGCGTTTCCGACTCACCGAGTAAAAGGGAGTAAGAAACTGCTTCGCGTTATCGACGTTCGACCGGCGCGTTTACCATTAAGCCGACAAGAGGAATAACGAGGCGACTTTCGTAAGAGACTTAATCGCTCGCGTGTCGAGAAAGCGCAGTATACGCTTCCGCGACGCTGTTTAATTAGTCAAGAGGGTTCGTTCGGAGCCGAAGGGCCACTTTGGAGACGGCCGAGTGCCCGTCTCGCGACATCCACGCGACACGCTTCGAACCGGAAGTCGACCTCGGGGACAGAGGCGTCGCGCCGAAGGGCGACTCGCGACACGACAAACTCGCGCGCGTTTTGTCCGCGCGGTTAATAATTCCGTTGAAACTGTTTAATAGCCGGATGGCGTGTAGACGCGACGAATTGCCTATCCGCGCGTCTCTCGGCCCATCGGTTCGCCAAACCCGCCGGCCGGCGGCGGGAGTTATTGATTTCGCCTTCTAGCCTAGGCAAATACGCGTAGGTACATCTATACGTGCATACACGCGCCACGTCGATTCGTCGGAAGCGCGCGTCTGTGCGCACCGCGCCAGGCAACGTCGTCTCCGCGAAAGCTCGAGCTTGCGCGCGAGCCGATCGCCTGAGCGCAAAAGTACACGAGTAAAGTGACGCGGGCGCGAGAGTTAGGCGGAAAGTGGAAAACTGGGTCGCGAAGGGAAAATAGCGAAGGGGTGGAAAAAGTCGTCGATCGTAATTCGCGTCCCGAGTTCCGGATCGTCACGCCGCGCTGCGACGAGCGGGTCTCGCCCAGCGTGGGAAAAGTTTTGCGAGGCTTAAAGAATTTTTCACCGCCCCGCTTCGCCTCGCCGTTGCCCACCCTCCTCCTTATCCTCCCCGAGACACGAGAAAAGCTGTTGTCCTAGGTTGTGTTCCGGGTGGGTTCACGTTCGGCACATAACTTGTACGGTTGGCGAGGGATGCGGGGCTACGGTATCCCCCCGCGCGTGGTACACGACGAGCCACCCCTGGTAGTCCTTTGATATTGCTTGCACACCGGGTCATTCCATATACCGCGTCTCGATAACGCTACGTCGATCGGGGGTGTTCGCATGTACGTATCCCGTGTAGAGGTACGAGTCGGGGGAGTCTCCGTGGAGAGTCTCTCCAGGGGTAGGGGAAGAAGAGAAACGGCGTTGCGCGAAGACGCGAAGGATTAAGTGCACGGCGCTGCGCGGTGCGGTGGTATGTATAGGTAGAGGCGCGGCTCCTCTTGCTCGAATATAAGAGAGAAGGGTAGAAATGTAGGATGTTTTCTAACGTATTTAAGAGACGCGTGTAGTTTTCCGCGACACCCGGATCGCATATCGTTGTATTCTCTTATGTTGAGGTAATTTCATGACAGGGGATGACGGAGAAAAATTGTAAATTGTACATAATTGGAGGAAAGACTGAATTAAATATTTTTTAAATATTGAATAATATAACAATTATTGTCTACATATAAGAGGGGATGACGGCGAAAAACTGTAAATTGTACATTACAGAAGGAAAGGATGAATTCAGTATTAAAGAGAAAATAATAATAAATGCTCCAAAAAGTAAGAAAAATGAATCGGAGTAACAGGAGAGACGAGAGCATACATCACTCTACAATTCCAGGGGCGCACGTCTGGAGACGCGCGTGTCGCGTATGATCTATTCTCCGAATTTGCCTCTCGTTCCGAATTCTCTCCGACGTTGACGAAACAATTACTTGGTGACGCTCTCCAGGAGTGTAAGCAGCTGCGGGGTAGCAGCGCTTCGCATAAAACGGCGCGCGTCTAAAAGTGGTAAATGGCAACCCTCGGAAAGGATAATAATAACAACAACATGTACTGCTCGAAACGGAAAACGAGAAGAATGGATCGGAATAACCGAACGCGAACGAGAAGAGGCACTCGACATTCCGAGTGGTGCACGCGCCCGTGTACAAAATTTCGCACCCCCCGGCAACGCGGACGCGAACAGGCGTATTCGCGCACCTTACACGTCCCTCTCGCGTTTAAGAGCGCGTACACGTAACGGCCGGGGACACAGGCGTTTTTGGATATAGAAAAATGCTTTTAGGAAATTGCCATTTCTCCCGCGAGGGGGGTGTAAGCATCCGACTTTTCGCCCCCTTCCGCTTGTTCGCGTAATTTACAACGTTATAATACACTGGAGCCGTCGACGTGGCTGCCTCTCTCGTACTCGTGCGTTGAAGGGAATATCTTCTGACGCGCGTACCCGGCACGAGCGATGTATAACACATAGGTGTACATATGTCTGTATGTAAAAAAAAGCTTACGAGCATTTTGAAACAACTTCGGAGCAACAGCAAGGGATTGAAGTCGCTTCCAGCGCGATTATCTCGTTATCCGCGACTTTCTCACTCAGGTTCGCATGGAACTTTTTGCAGACCAAAGTGCAATCTTCGAAAAAGTATCAGAGCACCCTGGACCCAGAGTTCACGGATGACGAGTTATAGGCGTGATCGAGAGGGACGCCGGTTTTCGACGGCGTTCGTTCTTGTTGTCCCTTCGAATTACGGGGATACGTCAAACTCTCGCGAGGGGCGAAGCGGAGACGGGCCTCGAATTTGCGGAAGGCATTAGGAGCGATCAATTTCCCGATGAGGAATCTCTGTTTCCCCCGCGTGCAATCTCGCCGGGGCGCAGCGCGGAGATCCGCGCCTGATTACGAAACGCGGCTTTTACTGCGAAGTATGAGCGCAAGAAAAGCTATAGTAATCCTCCTGTAATACCAGCAGTAAGCCCCGTTGGCACAGCGGGGCGGAAGGCGGAAGGAAATCGGGGTTCGTCGGGGCCGAGAGCGGGCGACGGCGAGCGGGTGGGACGCGGGGAGGGCGGCTGTATAGTTCCCCACCGAAGAGAAGGCCGGCGTCTCGGCATCTATTGATGCATTATTTACGCAACTTCACACAGAATACACCAGAAAGCAAAGAGGAACGTTTTCACCGTCTCCCCCGCACCTTTCCAATTCCCGTTATTCCTTCTGCTCCCCTTCCATTTCGTTCTCCACCCTCTTGCGCTGCCCCTCGCTCGCTCGCTCCCCGCCGCGGTAAGAAGCTTTATTCGCAAAGCGTAACCTCCGAATCCACGCAACACGGACGGCGTGAGTCGGTGAAAACGTCGATGAAAATCGTCGGTCCTCGTACAGCTCGCTCGAGAGCTACTGGTTGGTAAGTTTGTTTATATGTTTTAAATGATTTATGGGTAAATACACGAGAGAAGTAGGTGTATACATTGAGCGGTTGGAAACGAGAATGGTGCAAGTCTATATTTCAAAGTAGTCACGCTAGAAAGTTGTAAAATTCACATCATTTCACATTATCCTCTACAGCTAATAATTTTGACTTCTAACACTTATTTTAAATCGTACATATCTCTTTTGTATCATCTAGGCAGATTTTTCAAATTGTACTTAACTTTGCAGTCAAATAATCTCAGTTTGCATAAAATATGTTTTACACTATTTTGGTTTTCATCGGCTCAATTGAGCGAATACACGGCATAATTTGTCAACGCAGCGAAATATTTTGTCCAGTGCGACGAGCTTGAAAGAGAGAAAAAGACATCACGATAATTTATAATCGATACCGTAAACACGTTCTCTCTAAAATACCTACCACAGCCTACATTTAACGAACGACGTCGAGCCGCTATTAACTTCGAGAGTACCTACCCTCTTTCGCTTCTCATGTCAGTACCTAATTGAATTTAGGAGCGATCGCTGCGTCCCTCGTAATTAGCAGGGCACTTCTAATTGTAACGGCGCCCGCCGAATACGAGTCCAGGTGTCGAAGTTACCCGGAACGTCAAAGCGACCCCGCTCTACGGCCACCCTCCAACCCCCGACACTCGATACCCACTCGCGAAAGCGAATCAAATCGCGAGAGTTTTCAATGTCGAGAAGCGGTGCTGAAGGATCGCTCGATTATTTGTATCGGAGCGAAAATCCGATCGTTTCGATCCCCCGCGGCCATTCTCGCGAGAGGCTCGCTCCTCCGCGCGTTCGCATTTCCGTTTGGCGAGGCGAGCGAACGTCGGCCGCGTCGGTAGGTATCCTTTTGAAAAACCCGTCGAAACGGTTGACTTCGCGAGAACGAACGCGGATCGCGCGCGGGGCCACCGTCTTCGCACCTGGAATTCCCGTTTTTATGCGTTAAAAGCCTCGAAAGCGCGCGCGAATCCGGCGCTCTCCCTCCTCGCGCCTTTCATCTCCCTTTGTATACGCGGAGCTTTCGGCGGACTCGACCGGGGCGCGATGAAAGATCAAAACCGCGCCATGTTGTATCACTGCGCACGCACAAGCTCTGCACGAATGCGGAGAGTTATTTATAAATATACGCCGAAGAAAAATCTGTTTAACGTGAACGATTTTCTAGAATTTCAAACAATATAATGAAAAAACCTAGGAGAAAATTCATCTGGTCACAATTTCTCCTCGGATACACTCAGAAAAATAATTAGATTAAAATGACAAACTGTGCATCTAGTTAAACACGTTTTGGTTATTCTAATCAAAATACTAGTAAGTTGAACCAAATCTCGAATTATTTTAACTACATCTATAGTAATTTTAACTAAATATCTAGTTATTCTAACCAGAAAATGATCAGTCAAACCAAAGAGACGGAGAATCCATATTTCACCAAACGATTTGGTCGTCGTTTTCACGATTTTGATTTCATTGACCAGGTTATTTTTCTCAGTGTACGCGCGTGCGAGAAAATTACTCTTCACCCCTTTACATTCGTACGACCGTTACATAGGCTGCTGCACAGCCGCTAATTCTCGCCCGTCCTGCAGCCGAAGGACGAGGGCTTCACAACCGAGTCCATATAGGTGTATACTGCACACCATAAGGGGGCGGAAGGCATACGCCCGCGGGCTGTTGATTTTCACCGTCGCGTTTTCCCCGCGGTCCGGAAACCCGCGCACGTGTGTCTCGTCGACTCTTTCGGGCCGCGGCGCGGCGAGCCTAATGCGCGTTGCGTGGGCGGATCGTTGCGTGAGCGTCCAGACGGATACGCACGCACCGACCACCATCGACAAGCCCCGCGGCTATCGCCGGACGAGCGGGTTGCATTGTTGGTTTTCCCGTTGTTTACAGTGGCGTATAGTCGAGCCAGATCCCGGCGGAGGACCGGCCGACACGCGCACCTCATATTAGCCGCTTAATTGTCTCTATTTGTCGAGGCTGGCCCCGATTGGGCCGCGCTCGCGGCAGAGCGTGCGGTACGGGGGAGGCGGGGATGGAAAACAAGGCGATTTTTCTCGAGCGAAACGCCGCGCCCGTTGCGTAGGGTATTATTTATAATGCACTGAGAAAAATAATTATTAATGTCAACAAAATGTTTCTTAAATTAAGAATACATAATCTTACAAATTTTTAAGAATACCGATTATTGATCGAAGAATATATGTGTATTCTTGATTCAAGAATACCGTTTTGGGAACGAGAAATTCTTTCTGCGCAAAAAAAATCAATTACTTCAGTCTGTCAAATACTTTTTTGCACAATGGCTTTATCCTAAAATTATATTATGCCTTTGATTAAAAAAAAAAACATTTTTTTCTTACCATAGTAATTATTTCTCTCGGTGTACAAGAGGGACGCATCGCATATTTGGGGGATGAGACTCGAGGAGGAGAGGGCACTATGAATTACGTAGCACCGTCTGCGCGCTTCTTGCGTGGAGCATAATGACGGAGGAAAATTGTCTACCGCGCGAGATCGCGAGACTCTCGCGACTAGCTGTTGAATTAAATGATGTGCCGGGTGCTCACCGGAGTTGACAATGACTTTTCTCCATCACACCGCGGTGCGAAACGACGCTTACATCCATTGGCTTCCGAGCCGCCCCATCCGAACTAATAACAATTGCGACATCCGCGAGCGGGCGGTTTGCGCGTCTAATTAGTGCAACTTTCCGGCGATGTACGAGGTGACTACGACACGTAGTCGTTGGTAGGAGAAAGAGAGAGAGGTAAGGGGAGAGAAGAGAGGAAGTGTACAGAGAATACGGGGGTAGAAGTATCGAAATATGGAGAAATCTTCCGTGGATGGCTGCAACGAAGCTTTTGTTTCCAATTTGTACACACGTACATGTCTCGGCACGAATGTTGGTTCGTGTAAACGCGTACGAAGCGTCCAGATATGGTCATCCGCTTGGAAATTATTATAATATAAAGTCTCGTTATTCGGGGGTAATTTTGTTTGCCAGCGAGGGTTGCGAATTAACCCGGACTCGCATGGCCGTTCGTCATTTAAATTCAACCCTTTTCGAGGGGAGGCGAGTCCCATATTTAGGCTGTCCCTTTTGATCTTGCATTTGTTTGATCAATCTGCACGAGTATCGCCTCCGTCGAGTTTTCGAGATCGTCGATTCAGAATCAAAAATTGCAATTGTAATGCAGAAAAGTAACGAATCTTGCTCAATTTCGTTATTTCCATCGTAAGACTTTCACAAAACTGCAAATTTCCCGTCTCAAAGAGTTAAATGCGCCTCAAAGGGTAGACAAATTCCGAGAAATCTTCATTCTCTCCCCTTTTACGGTGATGCACCCGGGGTTACGCGTCGTGCGAATGCGCCGCGCGAAGAAGAGAGGCGGCGACGGCAAATAACTTTTTAATTAAACGGAATTTCGCGCGACGCGTTCGCCGCCAAAGTTTCGCCGAACAAAGCTCGGCGTTTCGGCGGTATCACTTGATTAAACTTCGAACGAGGTCAAACGCGTTATATAGCCCACGCGGTGTTTGGCGCGCGTCAGGGAAGTCAACTCGACGCGTCGAGGGAGTTCCGCCTCTTTTTTGCTGTTCTCGTATACATTTCCACTCACCTGTCGCGGAACTTACGGCTCTGCTAGAGCCGTAAGTATACGTAAGGGCAAAGTGATTGGGAGAGGCGCTGAGCGAAAAGTTCAGAGCTCTCGACTCACCTTCGATCCGCGTCGATAGAAATCGAAGCAAAAGAGTACCGGAAATCGGAATGCACATGTGCCACGCACGTACGCGAGCGAGGGAAGGGAATTTCCACCCTGAGAAAAATAATTAGGTTAAAATGACAAAACGCATCCAGTTGAACGCGTTTCGTTGTTCTGACCGAAATACTGATGAGTTAAATAAAATATCGAGTTATTCTAACCAAATGCTTAGCTATCCCAATCAAACATTTAGTTATTCCAACTGAAAATCGGTCAGTCTAACCAAACAGATGGAGGATCCATATTTTCACCAAAACACTTTGATCATCATGTCCAGGATTTTCGTTGGATCGACTAAGCTATTTTTCTCAGTGTACCTACCGCAAAAAATCGCGAGACGGTACAGTCGATCCCATAAATGTCGAAACTTCGAAACGCGAGTATACCACCGACGCGCGTGTACATTTATAACGTTTATAAGATACGCGCCGTTGCAGCGCCGAGCCCACGAGGGACCACGAAGGATCGATCCCAACTCCGAAACACGTCCGAACGGTCATCATTTCTCGGCATCTCACCGGAGGAGGTTCAGGCGGGATCCGCGCAGTTTTCCCCCGACAGACGCGCGAAATAATTAGCGATATAACTCAAGCAAGAGGCGCGCGGCGTTCGCTCGAGGTGGCGCGGAGCGAACGAGTCGAGCAAAAGGGGGGCCCCCCCGACGCCGGGCCGTATCTTGATGGATTACACCAATCAATGGGAGGCTGATCAACTGGCTGATTGATTGGATAAGTTTTCGCGGCATGGCTCGACCGCGAGCCTCCCTCGTCCCTGGCCCTCTCCTCGAGCGGTCGTTTATTTATTCATCTTACCCCGCGCGCACGAAAAGCGGTGCGGCGGGGCGGCCCGACGCCGGCAAACATTCCCGGGGAAACGTCGGGAGATGAAAGCGCGCGCGGCGACGGTGGAAACTAGGCCCCGCGTGTGGCGGTGTTGAAATTTTGACGTCGCTCATCGTGCGACGATTTTGGAGCGTCGCCTCGACGCCTCCCTCGCGCGAGCGTCGGACGATGCACTGATACAGAACCCCGATCACATCCGTAAATAGAATTCGAGCTCCGCATTTTACGGTCCCGATGAAATCGATCCTTCCCCGATGATTTCCCACTGACCCGGTCGCGCGCGATAAATAAAGAACCGCGCCCTTCATCGGTTTCCGCATTATCGCCAATTACCAGCTGCAGCCGCCCCTAATGAGCGGGCAACCGCCGATGCACCGCGGTCAATACTACGCGCGCGTACACCGATCTGCGTCGCGAGAGCGCGCCCGGAATTGACACAGTTCGGCCGTCGCGTCATCCCTCTTCGCTCGGACTCGCGAGATGAAACGCAGCTTCCCGAGTTTTTTCCGAGAATAGACTTCGAGGCCAATCCGAATCCAATCAGGACGCGCGCTCCTCCGCGAGAGAAATTGCGAGGCGCTAAAACAGAAATTTTGCGCCGCGCGCGCGATGTGATATTATTCATACGCCGGCAACGTGTGAGCGCGTCGCTCCGGACGCAAAGGCAATATAACTTTTTTTTTCGACGGCAGGAATGACATCGGACGAATAGTGGCCCCCTTCGCGCGAGTGATCGATGGAACGAACGGAATAAGGGGAGCGGCGACGGCGCGGTCCGAGGGGATTACCCCAACCGAGCAATTTAATCCCCGATCCGGTGCATCCTCCGTAGGATGCGGCGGGATAAGTGGTCGCGCGCGACTGCGGTGGTTTCGATGTACCGGAAAACGTTCGTCGCGTTGAAAGGGACAAACGACGCGTCGCCGAGAACGCCGATACGACGAGGAAAGAGGCTCGGGGAGCGATCAATGGCCGTGAGAAGCGGGGAAAATTAGATCGGACGAATCGAAGAGAACCTTTCGTCTCGCCCCGCTCCCGTCGGCGCCGCGATGTACACAGCTCTTTAACGTTCGCTTAACCATCGCATTTTAATCGGTGGCTTTACCAAATTCGCAATTAAATTCGCTCTCCCGTGAAACGGTCTAACAGCCGTTAACGATTAATCGCATGATAAAATCCCGTGGCCCCCGCGAGCCGTTATTTCCATTAATTTTGGTGGAGAAACACGCCTCGCACCCTCTCGCGATTCTCGGAAGATGAGTTATACACGCGTACGAGTGGCGACGGGGGTGCAACGATGTTTCTCGAGCGAAGCACGGATGTTGCGTGAGGAAGAAGAGTGTGAGAGAGGGGAGGCGTTTTAATCGTAATAATTCGAAGGCCTATTTCGATGGGAAGAATAAAAAAATTTTTGTTCATCGTACCTAAATTATTTTTTTATTTGCCCCAATAGCAGAACAATTAAACCGAGTATCCGGATAGCTATAAAAATTCATGCAGCAGATTTTACTCAGGGTTCTTAGCAGTGACACTTCCTGTGTACATCGTTAATTTATTGAAGATTTCTTTCCACTGGTCGTTTCTTTTTATCTCATTCAATAATTTGAATTAGATTCAAATATGTCCAGCTATTGGGACACGTCCCGCTATCGGGACAGTTACTTTATGTGTACACTGAGAGAAATTTATAGGTCGCACACAGCGATAAGTATAGCTATGATAGCTATACTAGGCTAAATGAAGTTAACTAGATAGTATACGTAATACAGCAATACTAAATAGCAACAAGAGCAATACGTATTATTGGAATAACTCCACGTACAGCGGAAATAGAAATACGTATTGCTAAGGTACCGTAATTTCCCACAACTATGGTCCTGGACCACAAGTATGGTCCAAATGCGCATTGTTACGAATAAATCTGTATTTCAGTATTGGGAGTCATCTAGCGAAAACTTGGGAGTACTGAATGAAAGTAAAGTGATGGGACAGACCGCTGTAGGTAGGTACTTACGTACCTCGAATATAAAGAACAATCATTTTGGACCATACTTGTGGTCAGGACCATAGTTGTGGGAAATTACGGTAATTAGAATGTATTCTTACATTAAAAAATTACTAGCATTGCCGTACAATCTATACAATTTCTCTGAGTGTGTAACACTGCGAACCCTTACGCGCGAAATCCCCAAAAGAATGAGCCCCGACACCCCGCTACACAGATACCTACGTATATCGGCAATCGAAGAGCGTCGCGCGAGCAACCCCTGTTAGGTAAGCAGTCGCTCCGCGTCCCCATCTTCGCCCTCCGCTTCCTCATAGGTACACAGCGTAGTCGAGTGGCGCGCGTTACATCCTTCGTCCTCCAACTCGGATCTTTATCTCGCTCTCCCGCTCCGACTGGTTCGGCTTATCCTATCCGGATCCCCCCGCGCCCGCTCCCCCGAAAGGAGGAGTTGCTGATTGGGAGGCTAATCACGCGCCACTCTCCATTACATTAATTAAAACTTAGCTCTCAACTCGGCTCGGCTACGTCTACGTCTCCCCCCTCCCAGCCGCCTGCACGCGGAGCGTGAGTCTTTCGCTCACTCTCCCTCTCTCTTCCACCCCCTCCCAACCCTCTCTCGCCTCCTCCGTCATACTCGCTATACCGGCGCGTCTCTAAGCGACGGCAGGTTACCGAAATGTTCGCAACCCTCCGTGCGCGCCTTACCGACACTCACGGAATTACGCGACGGACAGATAAGGAGGGAAACGAGAGGCGAAGTTTGGGGTTAAGAGGCTTCCCCGCGATGTCACACTCGCTCCGTTTTCACGGGGGAGGGGAACTCCGTCGGTCGCGTGGTCCTGGCACTTCGAGAGCACTTTCGATCGGATCGGCGTCGCGAACCCTCGCGCCCCGCGCCACGAAAAGTTCGCGAAATTCGACGGGGTGGCGACGACGCGCGTGTCTCCGGGGTCGCGGTGCGGGCGGCGTTTCGAAATCGGATCTCGCGCGATGGGAACCCGATCCTCGGCGAGGTCGCGTCGAAGGTGCTATCCCGTTATATCAACGGCGACGTTGTCGGAATTTTCGGTACAGTGGCTTTTTCGCCCCCCGAGAGCATACGCGGGGTTCGATCGCGCGTCGACGAACAGCGCGATAATGAGACTCGACGCGCGAGGGCTTCTCTCACTCTCTCTTCCTCTCGCATTCGGAGAGAGCGCCATCGCGTTCCTTTCAATAAAGCTCGCGTTACTTCGAGCCGCCGTCGGAAAACGAAACGCGAGGCGTCGCGCGAAGCGATCCTCGCGACGGTGAAAGTATTGGTCTCGGTCTCCCGCGAGGGAGGAGTCGTTGTTAGGTATAGTAAGTATTCGTTTTGTACAGGGATGATTTTGGTTTCGAGGAAAGCATTTGATGCGCTCGGTATACGCTTGTTGCGTGGCTATTTGTCGCAGCATCCAGTCGAAATGCAGCACGTAAGACGTTGGAGCTTGAAATCGAATACTCACAGATCTTTGATGAAGAATTTATCGCCCTCGACTGATATGCACAGTCCCTTGCTGGAAATGATGGACGTGTTGACGGCGACCGGCGGAGACACTCCGGATTGGAACCATCTTCCCCTCCACTGGATGGGAAATTCGCAAGCTGTAATTAGAAGAAAAGAAATTCATCGTAGACTGAAAGAAATTGTATGGATTGTACTGCGATCCTAGTAGTTTATTAATATAAGAATATGTTTGTGTTTGCCTCATCAATACTTATTTCTATTTTATCGAAATAAAGAGCTATTTCAATTATACGTAAATTCTTCATCAAAGTCATTTTAAAACAACGCGTATATTATCTGTACTGTCTAGTTAATCTTACAGTAGACACGCTCCGTAATGAACCGTCAGTGGTCACACGATAGACACTAGTCACCCACATTGAAATAAGGATTAAGGAATGAATAAACGTGTAAAAAATATATTCAGCGTTTGTGATTATTAAAAATCTCAGGAATCTCTTAATAAACGACAACAGAACATAAGGTCAAATATAAACTTCTTTTTATAACAATTAGAAACTTTCAAGCTCTATATATTTACTCATTTAATTTCAGAGATCACATCACATATGGACCATTATCATCTCCGCGACCATTGTAGGATTAACCCATCACTATTAGCCTTAAGAGGCCGACACACCCCGTCTAGAAATGTAAAGCTATATTTTCAACATGGTGCATAAGAACCTTTTGCATGTTCGCCACCACACTTAAAAAACATAAATCTAGAGCCCTATAGAAAAAAAATAAATAAATAATAAAGTTCTGATTTTGCCGATTGATTACAACAACAAAATTTATTTTTTTTTCTATAGGGCCTTAGATTTATGTTTTTTAAGTGTGATGGCGAAAATACGAAAGGTTCTTATGCACCATCTTGGAAATATTACTTTACAGCCGCGACAATTTTCGGGCATTTTTGTTGCGGCTGTAAAGTAATATTTCCAAGATGTGGTGCATAAGAACCTTTCGTATTTTCGCCACCACACTTAAAAAACATAAATCTAGGGCCCTATAGAAAAAAAAATAAATTTTTTTGTTGTAATAAATCGGCAAAATCAGAAATTTATTATTTATTTATTTATTTTCCTATAGGGCTCTAGATTTATGTTTTTTAAGTGTGGTGGCGAAAATGCAAAAGGTTCTTATGCACCATGTTGAAAATATAGCTTTACATTTCCAGACGGGGTGTGTCGGCCTCTTAACAAGTATAGCTACCAGAGCTAGGTATACCAATTGCTGTGTGCGACCTAAACACTTCTTTCAGTATGGACAGATATTACAGCGTATAACACAGGAATGCCAAAGCATGTAACGCAGTGCCAACTCGACACCCGGACGA
The DNA here is from genome assembly GCA_963678675.1 of Xiphydria camelus. Lineage (NCBI taxonomy): Eukaryota > Metazoa > Arthropoda > Insecta > Hymenoptera > Xiphydriidae > Xiphydria > Xiphydria camelus. The sequence continues at coordinate 32,250,196 of OY783191.1, read as the reverse complement.
TACTCGGGCCTCGCTTACGACGCTTCGGGACTATTCTGGCGTCTAATTTCCTTTGATACATTCCTACGCCCGTCTCTCCGCACCGGCTGGGCACAAAGATTCTCATCTCTCGTCCGCCTTCGATTCGCGCTAAGATCTCCTCGGACGCGAGTGACGCGGTAGATTCCAAAATATCGCGTCGCGTCTACCGTCTATCGCGAGAGCGCGAATGACAAAATTCCATGAATAATTTGGACGGCGCGAGGTGGAGCAAAGCGCGAGAGAAAGAGAGTACGGTTGCGATGCGAAGGAAGAGATTACGAGAGAGCTAGAAGGGAGGGGCGTCTCCACCCGCCGATCGGATTACGCGGAGAGGAAGAAACTCACGGTGTATACGAGGAGGCGGGGAGGATTACGCGCGCGGGAGGAGCAGCCGCGATTAAGCATTGTTTGCCGGGAGCATTTTGCGTTTAATAAGACGGAGAGAGAAAGGGGTGACGAAAGGCGAGGAGGAGAGAGAGAGAGAGAGCGAAGGGACGAGGGTTGAAAATGTATGCGTACGGCGCGCGCGATGCCTGCGCGGAGCGAGGAGCGGGGCGATTGGCTAAAATTGAAGTTAGCCTAAAGTGACGCGGTTATCGGAGTTTCGCCCGAGTCCGAACAACTTGCGGTGGCGTTTTTTGCCGGCGGCCAATGTAATTTCGCATTAATTGCTTCCATTTCGTTAAGCGGCGCGCGCGAGGCCGGAGCAGGCGACGGGGCTCCCTCGAATTTTGCGGAGGCCACTCTTGCCGTTTTTAACTCAATTCCGATTCGCGGAGCCGCGACGGCGGAGGATTGCTTGCCGAAGAGTGCCCGGAGTGTAGTGGGCGCGCGCGGTCCTCTCTTCGCGGCCGAATCCGCGCGCCGCGCTTTAATTCTTAATTTTTAATCTGCGACCGCGGAGCGAGAATTTCCGGCGGTTCGATTTTGCTGTCGTGAAAACTGTCCACGTTATATTCTGAATGTGCGTACGCACATCGTGTAAGCTCCTCTCCGACGAAATCCCTTCGTCTGCGCGGTCGGCTTCAGCGATCGCGATCCGAATGAATTTATTTTATAAAATTATTTCTCGAGATCTACTAATACAATAATAACATCCAATAACCGTAGGTAATATTTAATACGCCAAAAATCTCCCAGGCGGAAAAATTCTATATGTTTTCTATATAATCCATGTGTGGTTTTGGTCATATATGAATTATATATGATTTCTCTATATTAATCATATAAGGACTGTATATTATGGATTATACAAACATTGAAAGATCCGTATACAGTCCTTATATGTTTAATATAGAAATCACATATATAATCCATATGTAAAATGTGTATGACCAAAATCACATATGGATTATATATACGTACACTGAGAAAAAAATGTACTTGTCGAAATAAACGTGCCTTTGGATAGTCCCAAGAGCGTATTTATTCGATTTAAATGAATATCGATTTGATTCAAATAACATCTAATTAATTCAATAATCTAATATTTGCGTCCAACCGATATTTATTTAAATCGAATAAATACGCTCTTGGAACTATCCAAAGGCACGTTTATTTCGATCAAGTAAATTATTTTCTCAGTGTACAAAATATATAGCACTCTTTCGCCTGGGTCGACATAATTTATATAAGAAATTCAGCATCCCTTGGAAGTGAGGAGAAGCGATATGTGAGGTGGGGGAAAAAAAAATCAAATAACGTACGATCTCGTTAAGATTATGCAGAACCGCAGCGATACTACAGTACTCAAAGGAAAGCGCGGAGCTGTATATTCAGTCAAAATGAGCAACGCGCTCCGCCGTCACACAAGACGTACGGGTTAAAGCAATTAACCCCCCTCACCGCTAAGACCAGCCGCCGTGACTTCATTAATTAGACTGGCAGGTAACGTTCCTCGCGTATATACCCGACGTAAACACGCGCGCGGATACAATTTCCGAGCGTTTCTTCCGAGTGAAATCTTCGGGTAGACCCCGGCGCGCTTCGGGCGCGATTTTATCGCCCGTCGACGCGGCGCAAATCCTCGCGATATAAAACAACCGGCGTGGAAACGTCGTAAAGATCGTCACGCGAGTCAGGAATAAAAGGAGATTTAGCGCCGGGTGTGTATGCCGCGTTCATTTTTATTCGAATAAATCGTATTTACGCGCAAATCCCCGGGATGGTCGGCGCCGGTGCATCGGAGAGACTCGGGAGAGCATCCGGAGCGCGCGAAAGTCGTTGCATACGAAGGAGACGTTGGAAACCACGAGCGAGGAGCCGCGCGGCGCGGATGGATGGGTGCATGGGAGTGCATCCGCGCGCTGCATCGCGAGGCGATAATCGAACGGCCGCGGGAAAATCGCTGGAGAATTCTTTGAGAAATTCTCCGTTTGTCTCGTTGCTTTACTGCTACGAATTGTCTTTCGAGTTGAACACATATCACGCGGAATGTTGAGATGCATTTTACGATAAGGGGGGGATAAGGGAGTTCTCGTACACGAATATAACTGCGGTGAGAAAAATAATTAGGTTAAAATGATAAAACGCATCTGGTTAAATGTGTTTAGTTATTCGAACCAAAATATTGGCCAGTTGGACCAATTGTTTAGTTATTCTAATCAAATTTTTAATTATTCCAATCAAACATTTAGTTATTCTAACCAGAAATTTGTCAGTTTAAACAAGCTGATGGAGGATCCATATTACACCAAACAGTTTGGCCATCATCTCCAGGATTTTGGTTAGATTGAGTTATTTTTCTCAGTGCGCGTCGGTGCAAAACTGCGTATTTTTTTTCACGAGTCGTACCACTCGTGAACGCGATAACTCGTTACATCGCACCCACTTTCGATATCACTCGAGCCTCCGCGTGCATGTTTCTCGAAGCGTGACGCGCGAGGGAGTTAACGATACCGAAAGTTGTCGATAACGAGTCAGAAATTCCATGTACGACGATATATACGACAGGATGATATCGGAGACGTATGTATTACGCATCCCCCAGTTATACATACCGACGGCAAAGATGAAATACGCGCGCCCCCCCAGAGAAATCGATAAGAGGCCGGCGAGATCGATCGACGGGCAGACGAGACTGAAATCCCCGAGGAATTTTCGGGCGAGAAGATTTGAAAAAAAAACGTCGCGCGAACCGATGAAAATAAAAAGGTATACGCGGATCGCGAAAGCCCGGGGAGTTCACCCCGTGTTACCAACTAATTTGATCGGCTCGCGTCGAGTGTGTTCGCGCGCGCGATCTATCTCTCTCCGCGGAAGCTTCCTCTTCTCCCGGGAAGAGAGGACAGGTTCGGGGAATAACTTGATTAAAATAATCTATCACCCCGTACTGACAGGGTGATTGGCGATTCGAATTAAATATGATGGAGGGCTTCGCTCGCGGTGTATCGACAGAGGCAAATTGATTGGTAATGTTTCGGTATCGGATATCGGTCTGCAGCGCGCCGTTGATACTCATAGCTCTGGAAACAACTCGTCTTCTTTTTTTTTTCCATCCCGTGCGCGTTTCCGGCGCGCGGAGGTGGACGGGTAAAAAATTTGATTGGCCTGAATTTTGTGCGAGACTTTGCGCGTTCCCCGGGGACAACGGAAATACGTACGGAGAGAGGGTGAGGAATAGCGAGCAAGAGGGAAAAGGAGAGAGAGAAAGGTTTGCTCAGTGCCATCCGACTACATCGCGTTACTCCGCAAACTGCCGCTCAACCGCATCAATCCCGAGTCGAACGGGACGCGCTTGCTCGTGGAGGCATCCAATCGTAAACAGCAGCGATTCGGTCGCGGTTGCGAGAGTAAATTATAAATACGCGAAACGTTTCCAATGATTACCGTCCCGCTTCTCTTTCCGCTCAAACGATATTGCTCGTATTTTTGAGGCGTGCTGTTTATCGCATCGAAAGTCGGAATAACAGGTATGAATTGTACCCACTGCGGCTACACTGAGAACAAAAATTAGATTAAAATGACAAAGCGCATCTGATTAAACGGGTTTAGTTATTCTAATCGAAAAACTGGTCAGTTGAGCCAAATATTTCGTTATTCTAACCAAAGAGTGGTCAGTTTAAGCGCGGTCTCTCACGGGTCGGTGTGGTTTCGGCGCAATAAGTATACGGTATAAATGTCGTACCGATTCTTTACTAGCCAGCCTCGCTTACGGCCTCGGTATGCTGGCGGCGCGACGCTTGCCGGTGCATTTCATTCCGTGCTATTCCGCGGCGGAAAGTAGTAGGAAACATGTCCATGTCTAGTGATTCGAGTGATGAAGTTATTATTGCAATTTATAATTATTTAAGAAATCAAAGAAAAAAGATATTTTGGGTCCATTCATACATTGAACGCAACTATGGTAGCAGACTATTTATAGCAGCAGGAGAATTGAGTGAAAGTGATAAGTTTAAGGCAATGTATTGAATGTCAAAAAATTCTATTCTAAACCTAGTCAGACTCGTTAAGCCATTGATAAGCAGACAAAATGCAAACATGTGTGTGAGGGAGTGTAGACCGTCCTTGGTACACCCCAACGGGAGGTTCGACCGGGAAAGCCCGACTGCCTAGATGCTTACAGCCTGCAAATGTCGAGACGCGACTGATTGGTGATGTTGCACGCAACATACCGAGTACAAACCGCTTCGCGCCGATGCCACGCCGACCCGTGTGCGAGCATCGATACAAAATTTATAGAGCAACAACCAGTCGGTATGCTGCACAGATACCGAGCGCGGTTTCTGCTCGAAGCATACCGACCCGTGAGAGACCGCGCTAACCGTCTTCAAGCTTTTGGTTAAGTTGATCAAATATTTTTCTCAATACACTTGTCAGTGAGGGATCGAATTTCTATTTCCGACAAATTCGAAAAACGGGATTCACGTTTCACCAGCGTTAACAAAAATAAAATAGGTAAAAAAATGTTCGACCACGCAAACGTAATTCTCCGATTTGCTCCCTCCCTCCCTTCTCCTTTACAAGAAAGTTCCGCGTGAATGTTTGAAGGGACTCGTTAACATTTAACGCGGCTACCCTAAATAAACACGTCGAGGGAAAAATTCCTGGTTGCTCGTCGTCGTCGAAGGAAAACTTGTACATTTAACTTATGCATTTTTAAAATCGCCCTTTCTTTCTTTCCCTACCATCTGCTCGTCCCGTTTGCTTTCTCTCTTTTTCCCTCCCTCATTCTCCGCCTCTCGCTACGCTTTTTGCCCCCCTCTCACTTTTCCTGCCTCTCTCGTTCTCGTTTTCTCTCCACGTCCTGTACTCGTTTCCCACCCCAGCAAAACAACAACCGATCCTCCGAAAACACTGGAGGGACCAGCCGTGATTAAGCAATATCCTTTCGACGCTGCCGGACGAGAGCGTAAAATCCTTTCGTTCGAAAAATATATCCTGGCTCATTCGCCGGAGCTTGACATTGCAAAGCGTATTTAATTAAACAGAAAAATTCTGCAGCGGCCCTAAATTTCATACTTGACGTATGTGGTACCAGTAACCTTTGATTGCCTGTAACGCGGTTTTCATCAACCATCGCCATATAAATACTTCGACAAATTACAATTTAATGGAGACTGAAATTTCTGCTGAACGATTCAGGATACTCATCTTTTCCGAGTCAACTGCAAGGGAAATAATATCGCTTTGCTACTCATGCGATCGAATAAAAAACCGACATCCAACATAAGTTAATACCCTGGAGAATATTAAAATGCCTTTAAACGACATTACACTCGAGTTATACGAGAAAGAAAGGGAAATAAAAATCAGGAGGGACACGACAGAAGGAGAGGGCTATTACCGCGCGCCGAAAACATAAGACTTTAAAATCCGCCCGATATGATAAGGGAGAAGAGCGAAGCCGAGCGCCGACGGGGTGAAGGAGTAAGATATTCCATTACAGCCTCTATATAGGTTGCACTCGATAGTTTGTCAGACCGGCGCGCTTCGACAGCACCGCTACTTTCCTCTTGACAATTACCCCGCTGCAGACCGGGTCTTCGCCCATCCCCGCCCCCTCACACTGGCTTCGCCCGTCGCCGAACTCTCGCGGTGCCGCGAGAACCGAGCGACGGGCTCGAAGGGGATGGGGATCGAACGTACGACGAATTTATCGATAACACCGTATCGACATCGATAACTCACCCCCCAGACTGGCGCGCGGAATACACCGGTGCACCTCGGCAAGCCCTTTCGCTAATGGTTTAGAGAGAGGGAATACGCTCTCTTGCTTTTTTCTTTCCCTCCGTACGTCAACGATAATAACGGGGCGGGGCATCCACCCTCGGTAGATAATATCGAAACGACGAGTAAATTGACGTGCGGTATTCTGGGGAAACGAGCATTCGTTTCGCCTCGTCCCTCCGCTCCTTCGTATTACAGAAAGGTATAAAGGACGCGAGTTGCCGTGCGTGCATTTATCTCCAGCCGCGGAATTGTAATCACCCCCCCCCCCCCCCCCTGGCCATGCGTCTGGCTTTCGCGCTTTCAGTTGCCGTCGTTTATTTAGAAAAATATGCGCGTGAGAGGACGAAACTTGCGGAGAGGACGAGAGAGAGGACGGGTGGAAGGGAGGGGGTGAGCGAGAGGATCTAGTAGGCGATCGTATCGGCGCACGATGCAGTGATAGCGTGCAAACATGAGCCCCGGCTGTTGACCGTCGAAACGTCACCGAAACGATTGTAAGTTTTCTCCCTCCGCGACCGTCCACCGTGTTACCGCCACCTCCTCCTCCTCCTCCTCCTCCTCCTCTTCTGTATTCTCCCCACAGGTTTCGTCACCAGCGTCGCAATTCGATTCGTTCCGTCGGAAATTAAGTACACAGGCGACGCGATACTGCCGCGGTGGCCGGCGAAACGACCTCGCACTCCCCTCACCCCTCCACTCCGCCCCTACTTCTGGATGAAGTTAAACCGGAACCTTCCTACACGCGCGCGTCCTTCCAGGCGTTCTTTAAAGGGGGGAGTCTGCGCGGCGAGCAGGGCGCTCTTCCGCGAATTATCCCGCGTCCTCCCCGGTTGTCACCGAAAAAACTTTTCGAGGGAAGATCCGATGAAGAATTCTGCGCGGGAGGTGCGAGATTGCGAGCCGCCGAGAGATCGATAGGGAGGAGTTTAGAGAAATATGCCGCGTTGTGTATCTACGGTTTCACGACCTTCCGGTACAAACCGTTCAGTCGTAACGATCCCTGCACGGTTGAACCAAGCTTTCCTCTCGAACTTCATCGGCGGAAACGGTCCGTAATCTCGTCGTATATCTGCACGCAGTAGATACCGCCCATAACTGGTGAGCCGGATGAAACGAACTCGATGCTCCAACGTCACGGGACGTTCTCGCTTCAAGGGACGAAATATCGTCGCTTCAAAGCTCCCTTCGCGAAGCTCTATTCGAAGAAGGCGCTCGCTACGCACCGAGTAGAGTCCCACCCGACGAAAGAAACGCCTTTACGCCCAGCACTCGCGGCAGGAGTATTTTCAATATCCGCTGTATTTCCGCTACACTGCCATTTCTCTCCCTACCGTCCTCTGGATATATCGGTGCGCTAACATTGTACGCACTCCGTCACTACATTTGAATAATACACAGTTCCATGATCTTCGCGATACCACCCATCCCCGTCATTCAGTAGTGCTCAATCCGTCGCTCGTGGACCGCCCCGAATTTGTACAGAGCATTTTAATGGAAAAAGCGGTACAGCCTCGGGACGATTCGATGAAATACGCGCTGCGGCATCGATAAAAGCGGAGCCGTCGAAACCCGTTATTGGTTTCGTCGGATGGAGCGATACTTTTTTTTTTTTTTTTTTTTTTCGTGATATGGAAGCCGAGGAATCCGATCTCCACAATTACAACCGCGAACCCGACGCGCGTTATACCTGCATCGCATATACGGCGCGAGCGAGCACCGCAGAGTCGGATGGGTTGGCCTGCAGTGATCAAATCCCTACGGTCAAAGCTATCGAATAATTCGATCTGTGGGACTAGACTCTTGTGGGTTCTTTTTTAATTATCTACCGCGGTGCTGCGTCGCGGTACCAGGCTGGGAACACTACTTGTTGGTAGGCACGGGTCAGAATGGGTCGTCTAGTTTTACCGATAATTTCCAGAGATTATCGTTCTTGAGATTATCTCGGTAGGTAAATCTTGACGCGTCGCGAATAGACTCAGGTAGACGACTGGGACAGCTCTATAAGCGTCACGTGGGTGGTACCAACACGCGATACGTAGCTATCTACGTATCGGAATCCCCCCCCCCCCCCCCGGTCAAGTGCTTAACCGCTTGCAATTTCCGGGCTCCGAATTCGACTCACGTTAAATTGCTCGCTCGGATAATGGATGGTTCCTCGAGGGGGAGACGCAAAAGAACGTCTCCCCATCGCGCGCGAAAGTCTCCTCAGTCTCGATCGAGCTTAAAATCGTCGGCCTTTCACCTAGCCTGTCGGACGGTCCCCACGGAAACCGTCGAGCTTGAGCGACACTGCAGTCGGTGCATTCGTTATAAAGTTCTCGCAGCGAAAGGTGGCTCGAGGAATGGACGACTAAGGGCGCGGCAGGAGGGGAGGGAAGAGAGCAAAGTACGGAGGTGGTTCTCCGTCCCTCCCCAGTCGAGTTTATAATACTCCCCTCCCCCTGCCCCGCGCAACTGTATATTTCACGGAACCACCCGCCAACACGAAGAAGCGGAGTCTCTTCCCCACCGTGCAACGCAGCCTCCCGCATCCAAATACCGCGCGGCGAATTGTACATTTAAATACGAGTTATACGCCTTGTATAAGGTGTATCGGGAGACGCGCGCGGGTGCAGACGTCGCGCCGGGGGTTGAATTCGATTAAGAAATAAAGTATAGGGGCGCGGACGACGGCGGTGCCCTTTGGATGCTCGAGGAATGGGGACGGAAGGGTGAGGGGCGATGCTACGAGAATTTATCGCCGACGATGAACGGCATAAACGGTTAAACTACGGAATGACGGGAATTGATAGGGTGCATGCTGTGAAATGTTATCGTTGGATTTTCCTAATCGACTTCTGCTTCGGTGCTGTGAAAAAATTGGAATTTCTAGAACCGATTGCGCGATCATCTCGTTCGATCGGCAGTTTTGTTCCATTGCTCCGATTCCGAAAATCACGATACCGGACGTGACGGGGCAATTTCCACGCACCCTTGAAATTCGCGAAGGTCTGGGAGAGACGCGAGTCAACACTGGAAGTTTCATTAAATCGAGTATATTAGCGTCTCGGCACCGGCGTCGGCGGTCGTGCGAGGCAAGGGTTATAAATAACAATAAGAGTTTAGGACAAACACAAACATCGTAAACCGTGCAAACAACGAGAGGGTGTTCGAGGGACGACAGGGTCGGACGACGAGGAAGTGGGAAAAGGCGGGCGGGGGTGGCTCGGGGGTGACGTCGCGATGCTGGCGGCGATGCCAGGAAGAGGCGGACGAATGGAAAGCGTGCCTCGGCGCGGCCTGGCGGGATTCCGATTTAGGGTCACACCTCTTTTACAAAGGTCGGAGGGACGGGCGACTGATCGACGTCGCGTGCTTATACCTTTATATCGAACCTGTTTATCTACCGTAATTCGCAAATGTTTGCAAAGTATATGGCATACGTGCTCCGCGTTGTTCTCGATTTTAAGTCTGCCTGTAAAATCGATACGGCTACACCGGAAATACGTTGTTATAATCGCCCTAAGAAAATAAATAAACTTGGAAAAGTTGATACCCTGTCGATACATTATTCGCGAAATCGACGACGCTGGCAAATTTGAGCTCCCGACCGAGACGAGGGTTCGAGACGGAGTCGAGAAAAACGCGACAAACCCCGAGACCCTGGAGGAATTCGAGGAGCCACTGAAACACGCTCGTTAGGGCCCAACGAAAGGGAAGGCGAATCGCGCAGGAGAGAGCGATACGGAAGAAAATCGCTCGGAGTGAAAGCGCGACGCTAACGAGTGAGTCGCTTCTCGATGTCGACGACAAAACCGTGGGGGTACGGGTATAGAGCCTTCGCAGGGAGGGAGGAAGGGTGACTTCTGCCGTCTGATGGGAGCTTCGCGGCTGCGGTCGACCGCAGGCTCCCCGTAAAAAGCCACGTAATGTGCAGCCGTATCGCAATTAGCCGTGCCGCGGCGCAAACCCGAAAGCGAGACGACGAGTCGAATGAGCTTCGTCCTCGACTCCGAGTATCGGTGTACGTACGTAAGCACGTGTACATATGCGCGTAGCTCTGAGAATCTTGAAGCTCCCGACAAATCCGCCGCGCAAAGTGAAAATTATAAATTTCGCTGGCGTCCCCCACCTGCGAAGTAATAAACCCTTCCCTCGGTAGGGGTGCGGACGGACGAATAAAGTTCTTGCATTGCGCCGTGGCGAGAGAGGACTATACTCGTGGCTCGCGTTTTGATGACTTTGCGGAGCTCGAAAGGATGACATAATCCGAGGTCAGTCAACGGCAAGGGATTACTGGGGCATCGTCTATATTGAATCCGTTATTTACATTTTGTGTTTTCTTCAATTGCAGACCCGAGTAAGTTGAGTGAATAATCGGGTTGAAATGACAAAACGCATCTAGTTTGACGCTTTTAGTTATTTTAACCAAAATACTGCTCAGTTGAATATTTAATACAGTTGTTCTAACGAAATGCTTATTATTTTAACCAAAAATTGGTCAGTTTAAATAAACAGATGGAAGATCCATATTTCACCAAACCAGTTTTGTCATCGTCTCCAAGATTTTAGTTAAATTGACCACATTTTTTTCTGATGCATGACGAAGTATCCGTTCGCATTATCATAATCCAATAGAGTCCTACAGGTGTGTGTAACCGCGTGTATACAAAAACCCTGTACAACGATTTTGAAAATAAACGATCGCGCTATTTAATCGGTCGTCACCATTTACGCGTTATTTTACGACTCGCCATAATGTCCGATCGTACGGCGCGAAAATTAAAACGGAACAAGACGGCGCTCCGTTTGTTACGGAGGGCTCGGAGGCGGAATCGTTCGGCAGGGAGTGGATTAGCGGTAGAAGCCGGGTTTCGAGAAAGGAGGGGGGTGGCGAACGACCCGGTAGGAACGCACGCACGACTCCCTCGACTGCGCTAAACCTGAGCATCTGCGTCTGCCGGTTTTATGGGGGTGCTTCGATTAAGTGTGCATCCGCCCGTTATCCGGTTAATTAAGTTAAGCGCGGGTGTAGTCCCTTTCCTCCGCGCAAGGAGGAGCCTGGGGAGCGGATGTCCGTTTAATCCGCGTCTTTCGGGTCGCGAGCAAAAAATGTCAAATCCGTCTGCACACAAATTTACCTATATTTGACAAGCTTCGAGCTACCAACCCCGTCTCACACGGCAGACGGGCAAAATAATATTCTCCCGCCGTCGCGCTAGTCGGTTTTCGAATACACACAAACGTCACATAATATCATTTCCTGCAGGAACGTATACCGGCCATGAATAGGGGGTGCCGACGTGCGCGGTGAGCGATGCACTCGTCAGCCGGACACACGGTTGAGTGGATGGGGAATTATTTGAAATACGAAAGGCCGGAAGGAGGACGATGAGAGCAGGAGGGGGCAGTTTCGCCGGAACCCGGAAATACAGTCGCGTAGCGAAATACCGAAAATCCCCCCCCCCCCCCCCTCGCTGACCGAGAAAGAATGACATCTTTCGACGTTAATAGACTTCGAAACGGGGAACTCGAAACCGCAGCGCAGTGTTGCGCTAGAAAATGCACACGACGCCCGTACGCTTTTAATTTTAATCACGGGGGCAAATTAATTGGATATCGTTGTTATAGGTATGGTCGCGCGATGGTGATACGTTGTGCGCTGTGATGGGGGTTGCGCGCAATTCCCAAGCGCGGCTTTCGTCCTTCCCTCTCCTTCCCCTCGGTACATCTACCTCCCGCTCGCCCCTTTCCTCCCCCTTCATTTTCTCTTTCCCTCGCGTTCGCGTTCCGCTCGTCTCTGTTTCCACCTCACGTATACGAGCGTATCCTCCGTCGAGAGCGCGGTCGGGCGATTCCGATTAAAATAACTGTCACTTCGTTCAGTTGTCGGCACCGGTGTTGCGGTCACGTTTGCGGTACATCGTAACCAGTGTATGACGGAGGAATGGAAACGGGAAGGTGGGGAGGGGCTCGAAATCGAGGAGGGGGGTAGCGAATATTCGCGCATGACGGCTCGTCGCTATGAAGTCTGATTCGGATTTGCCGGGAAGTCGAGTCGGTAGGTACCCGTTTATGGTCGATTAGTCGCGATTCGACGTAACGTAATCTGCTTCGCGGGGTGATATATGTTGGCGTATTTGTCCGTCAAAAATCACGGGGTGAAGGGATAACGCTGGGAAGAGATTTTTGGTATCGAACGAGTGACGCGTGTAACGAGTTGAAATCAAATTGTACGATCGGATGAGTGACTGCGTCCTCATATCTGTTCGAGGACCTTAATTACGCATCGATAAACATTTGTATTTTATATTAAGCATCACTCAATTTTCCTACACTCGATAATTTTAATAACTTCCTGCGATTATGCGAGTACTTGAGAATGAGACAAAATAAAAGAGAATATAATCGTGAAAAATTTATTTTATGAGTAGAACTATTCGTTAACGTTTCATGTTAGTAGGATATATCGACTGGGACATAGAGATTGATTGATTGATCTTTATTTTTTATGATCCAGAGTTGGACCAAATTCAGAGAGAGAGAGAGAGAGAAAGATAGATAGATAGATAGATAGATGTGTAGTTTATTGTTCAGGAAATTGAACAAAAATGTGTGACCTGAACAGGCAGGGCACAGCAATCAAGCAATTAGAAAAAGTATAAAGTAGGTATAAATAAGCAAATAATACAGGCAGAGCACAGCGTTAAAGCAATTACAAAGAGGCATAAAGTAGATATATAAGCGAATAATACAAGCAGAGCACAGCATTAAGGTTACTAAGAGAGAGAGAGAGAGAAGAAGAAGAAGAAGATGCATTTATTATGGCACTAGGGCCCCTCTAAGTGCCTGTGTAGCAAGATATAACAACATAACATAAATAAGTGAAAAAAACATACATAAAAAACTCTCATATAAAACATAGTGAGAGAAAGAGAGAGAGAGAGAGAGAGAGAGAGAGAGAGAGAGAGAGAGAGAGAGAGAGAGAGAGAGAGAGAGAGAGAGAGAGAGAGAGAGAGAGAGAGAGAGAGAGAGAGAGAGAGAAAGAAAGAAAGAGAGAGATATTATATATTAGAATATTGCGCTAGAAGAAGACCGCCGGTACCAGGCCGCCACAGTTTAAACAAGTCTTCGAGGATATCTACAACACGATTGATAGATAGAATCCGAATGAATTACGCAATTGATCTGAATTTTTGGCCGATTTGTTACTTGAGAATACGATATCGTGGCAAGTTTTATTTTGCATACAATTAAACGAAGAGTATGTTACCACCTCCAGGTTAGAATTCATCAAGATTTTATTCCAAGAATTTTAGCTTCAAATCTAGGGATCGCCGAGAGAGAGAGAGAGAAGGGGGAGAGGGAGAGTGAGAGAGGGAGAGGGAGAGAGACTGCCTGGAAATTATTCTCGGATGCCCCCGTGAGGAGAGGTAAAACAATATATCAAGAGAGAGTTCGGTATTAATTATACTTAAGTTACCGACGATAAATTCATTATGCGCGGTAATGGTGTTACCATGTTGCCTGGCTCATACCGGCACCCCGTTGGCTCCGACGTTACCTCGGCCCCCATTCAACGACCACCCGCCTCCGCCTCGGCGTGGTAGATTTCGTTTCTGAATGCCCGTTTTAACAGCGAAATTAAATGCATTCTATTTATTCATTCGGGCGCGACTCGGCCGTCCTCCGCGAGGGTGGAGGGCGAAGGCGGAATTCGCGTAAGAGTTGTCGCGCGGAATATATAGCGGAGTTGTCGGAAGTGGAAAGGTCGAGAGTCTAACATTGAAAGAATGTGGAGCGATTGATGACGTTGAAAAATATATGTATATATTAGAGAAAGATCGATTTTTCTCAACCTTAAGGAATCGAAAAATAAAAAAAAATGTAGTGAGATTCGAAAATAGCGACACGTAATAAGTACGCGAGAGGCAAAGGAGGATAAAATCGAATGGTAAGTACTTAGTATAGCATAATGGTCGAGCGCGCGAGTCTAGTAGTAAATAACAGTGATCGGTTCGGCGAAGTAGTAGAGTTACAGCCTCGGTCGAACAGACAACTACCGCACACAACACGAACACATTAATACTGCACGTAAATGGAGCGGAAAACTCCTGCCGAGTCGAAGACCGGCTGGAAAAAATCACAGTCGAGAAAAATTCCGGGATTCTGAAAAATATCCGCCGGAAGAGAAGCTCTATCCATAATTTCTAGTTGAAAAATAATTTAGAAGTCTCTCCGCGAGAGCGACTCCTTTCTTATCTGCCCAACATCCGGTTCGCGATACGATAAGACGGGCCGCCCAAAATCGTCGTCTCTGCAGGAGTTTCCGCTCGAAAGGATTCCCCCGTCCCCATCCCCTTGAGCTGCGACGGAGGTTGAACTATTTTCTGGATTTTTTCTCGCTCCCTTTATACGTTTCTTTTTTCTTTCAACGTCATAAATCTTCGCGGAGACTCGTTCGATCCGTTCCGTATCCTCCTTTGCCTCCAAACTGATGCTTCGAAAAGGGTTCATGTCACCAGCCCGTAGCGGAGCGAGTGGGCGAGCTCATTACTGCTTCATATTTTTAGCTACAGCTGCACCGAACACATCCGCGTAACACGCCGTGCCTGCCTCCGATCCGCATTCGAATGTTCACATGGCACGATGCATGCGGGACTAGACCGCTTGTGCAATTGTCATCGAGGATGGAGTGGAACTTTTTTTCAGCACTTTTCGAACGAATGGAAATATCGATCCCCGCAAGTAAATTTGATCGCACATTACATTGAGACGAGATATAACAATTTTATCTCAAATTTAATTACCGTTGCGACCCGCATAAATAAATAAAAATTAACGATTTAGCACACCCATTTAATGTCAGTCTGAGCTGGAATTATTGGATCTCGGCGGAGGTTCTCTCTCTCTCTCACGTCCGATGGTAAGAATAATATCGGTTTTTCAACAGAATTTTCACGAAATTACGCGACAGCCGTAAGAGGAGACGAGAGGAGAGGCACGAGAAAGAGAACCGAGGGTAGGGCTTCGGAAGGGGGACCCCGCCAACGGACCGGGCGCGCGATATCTCGAAGAAAGGAAGAAACGCGTGAATTATTGCCGTTTCGCGTGAAAAATATCGCGTTCCATTTTCCGGTATACTTTTCGCGCGGTGTATTATCCAAAATTCACGAGGCCCGGATTATTCTCGTTGGCTCGTCATTCATCTTGCCGCGACGCCGGAGACGAGACGCCGGTATATCTCTCGGGGCGCGTGTCAAAATTATGCGGACACATCGGAAAGGCTGAGAGGGGTGGGGAAGCGGGGGCGCGCGCGGAGAGGATGAAAAATTTTCGAATCCTGCGGAGAAAAAATGGCATCGGGGCGAGCGCACCGCCGGGTGAGAAGTCGCGGTACTCCCGGAACTTCGTAAAATGTCGGCGGAACGATCCCCTCCCGCGGGAATCGATCGTCGTTCAACCCTTTCGCGGAACGACAACGCACCGCGTCGCTTCGCCTTATTATCCCGCAGGTACGAGGTGCAGCGACTGTTCGCCGGGAAAGGATCGTTACCGTACTATTATTACCACTACCACATACCGTCGCGCCAGACCGGCTGACGCGAACGCGACTTTTATCACTGCTCGCTATCTCGGTTTACCTACGCGGTAAGAGCTCGGTCACGCGCAGCCGCGGCGGCGACAGTCGCCACTTGCCTATGTAAACGAGGCCTTTAATTGTATTTACAATACGTCAGGAATAAACTGGTTCGTTGTTAATGGAACCTACACAACCCTCCTTCCCCTTTTCGTTTAAAAGAGCGGACGCGCCATGTATTCGCATACGTGGACGCGCGTACACTCTAAAATACACACATGTAATCGCGCGATTGGTAAAATTTGCTAGATGCTCGGATTACTTGATATATTAGTCAATAATAGTCGGTTAAAATTTGGTTTCCATTTAATTAGGCGACAATTTGCAACTATCCTTCGACTCCTTCCACGCGATATCTTTCCGTGAAAGGAAGCACGACGCTACCGAATCATCCTGTCCCTTGAACTGACCTTTTATTCGTCCACGCGATAGAGCGAGGCGGCATCGCGTCGCTTTCTACTTTTCCGCCGACCTCGACCGCTCGCGGATTCTTCAGTTTGATAAATGTTTCGCGGTCGGTTCTCCTCGGCTTTTTTTATGATATAATTTTGGGAAGGAATGAGAGAAAAAGGGGGAAAGGAGAGTGGGATTGTCCCGGACGGACATTACGAATGGACGAAATATGCGTGCGTTTGCGAGGAAGGATATCGAGTTTCAATGACACGTGTACACACTACGGACATACATATGTACACCGGTACACGAGTACGCCTATAGCGGGTATATCGCAAGAGGCTCAAATGGTCCGTCGAAAGGAGTTCCGAAACCTTTCGCGGACATCCGAAGAGAGGGTCGTTTCGCGGCGACTAAATCGTTATCTCGCGATTTAACGATCCCTCCCTCTCGATTCCGCCTCGGATCAGTCGAAGCGGGTTTGCAGGGGGACGTCGAAATGATTTCCAACTATTCCCGGAGAGGAACGAAAAATAATGTCCCGCCCACACACACACGCCTCGGGGTGTGCGCTTCCCCGAGACGGCAATTTGTTGCGTTTAGTTATTCATAACGGCTCGTCCGCCTAATTTTGCGCGGCTTCTGACGAAAAATTGAATCGCTGTCTGCGGCCTCGCGGCGCGGATATACGCGCCGGCAAAGTAATATAAATCGCGCGTTGTTTTTTAAACGGCGGTGTGTTGGGAAGCGAAAAAGGGGGAGAGAGAGATAGAGGGGGAGAGTGGGGTAAGGGGAGTGTGAAGGGACGACGACGAGAGAGGAAACGCGAGGGAGAGAGAGCACGCACGCGCGCGACGTGGGATGAGAAAAGGGGGCGGGGGAGAGGCAGCGAAGTCGCGGTCGAAGGGTGAGTCGAGGGATGCCGTACGAAATCCGGCGGTTTGCGCGCAAATTGGATGTTATCTCGGCAGCTGGGGACATCTCCCCTCTTCCTCCGCTCGTTCTCCGCGCGGACCGAGAACTTTACCCGCAGCCTGAAATCTAGACGGTCCCGTCAAGCTCGCTCGGTCCTGCCGAAATGACCGCGATGCGAGTCCCGCCGGCCGAAGGCCTCGCTTAAGTTCGAGGAGAACCGGTGGAAGCGGAGAAACGTCTTCCCTTCGGCCTTGAGGAGACAGGGAATCCCGTGGATCCCTCGAAAGATGCGAGAGGGAGACGACGTTGACGGTAACCATCGTCACGCCGTATACGAAAGAGGACGTTTGCGTGGCACGCGATTATATTAACACTAGAACAAGTGCAGGCAGTCAATTTGACTGGTGCTTTATTTTGAGTTCCAGTCAACTCCAATTATCTCGTAACCCATGAGGTTTTTGTCGAAATTGGTACAATACTTTTTGTAGAATATATTTCGATCTACAAAAAAGTTCTATAGAAATATAGGCCAAAAATGCATAGATAACGAGGTAATCGCCCGCCAGAATGACCGTCTTAGAACGCACGACCCTTCGGTAGTTCTAGGGGGTCGTCCATTAATCACGTGAGGTCCGAAGGGGGAGGGGGGTGTTCGGCAAAAATCACGAAATATCACAAGGGGGGAGGCGGGGTTGTAGTGAGATATCACGTGTATTTATTTTTTCGTTGAACGCGCGATTTCTAAACAACCTGCAACTTTAATATCTGGACATCTTTATCATGGTCCTTAATTTTCCAGAATTAAATTAGATTATACTTACTAGTAATTAAAGATAATATTCTAACATTTTTAAGATACTTTTTGTACTAAGAAAATACACGTGATTTGGGGGGGGGGGGGTTAGTCTTAAACCTCACCACGTATCACCAGGGTGGAGGGGGGGTTAAAAAAATGCTAAAAAACATCACGTGATTAATGGACGACCCCTAGTGTTAAAGTGAATTTCTCAAATCATACCTCCCCCCCCCCCCTCTCAACGACCGAGAGGAGAAGAGCATTCAGCTCCTTCCGAATGTGCGGAAGGGACGGTGCCGTGCGTCGATCTCACTGTAGTCGGGAAATAGGCGTCGGTGTCGCGTAGACTATGGATCGCGGGCACAATGCCCGTCAGACGGCGTCGAAACCGAAAGCCACACTGGCACCCATTGTGTACGCAGACGTGTCGTACGAAGAGACGAGAGACGTAAGGCGCGGGAATATATCCGCGAAGCGGTGGAGAGATATAAAGACGGATGCGCGCGAGGGCTCTGCATTATATTGAGATACACCAGCGCACACCCGCCGCTGAAGCCAACGTCCCTCCATCCATCGGCGTATCTGAGCGCGGAGAGTTATCGAGATGTTTATCCGTTTATAAGGGGGCGGTTGCTCTCCGAATATTTATTTCCTCGCGAACGCGACGTTTTTCCACTTCGTTTCCCGCGAGTGACGGCGATATAATGTACCCGACGCGCTTTTGTAGCTCCGGAGCGACACGCGCGCGTGATGCGTTCAAAGGAATCCCCCGATGCGCGTCTGACTTCATTTGTATTTATGTGGCGGAATGCGGAGCTATTCTCAGATCGATGAGACGTTATTATCCCGTGAGAGAGAGAGTGAATGAATTTATCTTCCCCGCGTTGCAATTATTCGAGGCAATCGCGATGACCTGTTGCAAATTTTAAACAGGGCTTCGCGGATATCACCCCGATAGCCGTTATCGCCATCCAGTCGATACTCCGAGTACCTACATACGAACGGAGACGACGCGCGCGCGCGGGAGAGGGGCGATAAGGAAACCCGTAAGGCGACTTCGTAACGAGGCGACGCAACCCCCGCGTCGTCTATCAGGCTCGCCTGTCTACAATGATCTCACCCTCGCCTCAACCACTCTCGGAAGAGCCGACGCCCTCACCGCCATCGGTACTTTGATTTTATTACCCTCCCCTGCTTCTCTTCCCTTCGCCTCCCCCTTCCCCCTTCTTCGTCTTACCACTACCGTCGAGATCCCGGACCGTAAAACAATAATGAGCAATCACATAATAGGTCCCCCGCTGGGTCCTCTTTACCCGCCACCACCATTCATCCCCCCCCCCCGCTCAACCCCCTCTTATTTAATAAGCGATTCGAACCGCACACTTCCCAAAGGCATCGTTTGTCGTGAGACTTTGAATAAAGGGCGTCTCCTCTCGCGATAGCTATCGCCGTGAGACTCGGCGACGGCTGTGGTATACCGATGAAATGAGGATTAGACTCGCCACGGGGAGCGGGGATTTGATTTCGAAGCTCTACGAGTACTTTACCATACGCGTTCTTTAAACATTTCTTTAACATTATTCGGTAACGAAATATAGACGATAAAAATCCCCTCGACCGATTTTCTCGAACCCGCCGCCTAATCACAATCGTCGACATTTTTTTTCCATCCCTCCAAGATGATTCATCTCGACTGCATATTAAAACAAACATCCTCCACCTCTCGCACTGGGAACGACGCAGGCGCAATTGCAATTAGGACGAAAAAGAGACGCCCCTTCTCGCGCGAGGGTTTCCAAGAACACACATCGCTAACTGGGTTACGTAACACAATTAGCGCCTTCGCTAATTTCTCCGCCGTCGACTACTCAACCAGCTAGGTCGCGCGCGAACTCTCGGATGGTGTACCTACGGTACCTAGTTCCCTATTAATGGGCAAATACAAAGCACCGATAATATCCGGCACAGCTGCCCGTAACCTCCTCTGACGTAGCGGTAACCTCTTCAGCATACATACTTCCAATTTACTCAAGCAAGAGTATACAGTTTCTTCCGGTATCACGGCACTATCCGAGCTGCTTCACGAAAAGCAGCTGTCGCTTTGTCCGCTTTGCTATGCCCGACATAAAGAGACGACGGCGTTCCGAATATTCCAGGTTGACGCGAAAGTCGGAGACAAACGTTCGTTTTTGTATAAAATGATATGCGGTGACTATTGAAATTTAGAAGACGAATTTTCCCCCTATTTTTCCAGACTTTACAGTCAGTCAACTCATTTTCCTTGAATCTTGTACACATATAAATCCGGTGAAGTACTGAATGGATGATTTTATGGAAGATATAAAAAAAAAATGAAAGATATTGCACGTAAAATTATTTACTTCGGTGTGGATGTGGGCCCAAGGCTCGTCTACGAATATTTTCGTCGTTCTAATGAATTATTCTCCATTCCCGAGAAAGTTTAAGAAGAAATTCTGTAAGTATATCCTTCGATGCACCGTAAAGCCGTTCGCAAGTCGCTCGTGACTCGCTCACGAGCGTGTCGTAAATAAGCCAGGTATTAGTTTTTCCCGATCGGTCATCTATTGAATTCGTCATTTCTCCCCTTTACAAGGCAGACTAATAGTCGACGGATAACGGTACGATTCCAACAAGTATTGCGGGAGACGGCTTATTTCGATCCGTCCGGTAATTAACCTTTCCAGGAAAGGTGCCGGACTGCAAGTAGTGCATTTACAGTCTAGATTCGCCGAAATATACCGCCTGTATTATGTCGAGATTGACCCCAGATTAACGAGGTATATATATCGCGGTTATACTAATTGCCAAAAGGATCGGTAATCAGAATTCCGACCATCGTTTGTCGGAACAAGTTCAATTAAAAACACAGTAAATATCTTTACTTTATTTCATTAACTGCGTTTTGAAAGATGTATCAACAGTTTCACTGCTTGCTCTACCTTGGTAGAGTGACGCACAAAGCGAAAAGATCTCGGTCCCCGAAGGATTCCTATTCAAATCTACAGTGACAATTAGGTTGTTCACATCGACAATTAAAATACTTGACGAAGCAACAAATCGAACCCATTTTGGTAACTCCATCATCACAATATTTGCTAAAAGTATAGGACTACTTCATAGATCTGTTTAATAATGTTTAAAAAATTCGGTAACAAAATTATTGTCATTTGTCTCATAAGGAAGAAATTATTAAGGCACTGCAACAATTTGAAGTAGCAAAATTAGCAGTGTGTTCAGTGTCAAAACGAATATAAAAATTTCACCTCGGGTACTGAACGGTAAGAACCGATATCGAGAATTCCGACTATCGTTTGTCGGAACAAAGCCGGCAGTTTTGCGAGCAGAAGAAAAACAATAAATTGTACACGAACGCCGTCCCACCGCGAACCGAGAAATGTAATCGATTACAAGCGATTTTCACGGTGATTACACTGATTTCGGTAGTAAATGATTACGTTGATTATCACTACCGATTACATTGATTACCACTACCTCCAAAGGTGACTTCATGATTACTAAATGATTTCAATGAGTACAGTGAAACTGTTATCAGTGATTACACGATGTCAGTAATCGTTGAAACCATGTAAAACTTCATCGATTACAGTGTGATTACACTTTGATTACAAGATTGAGTGACACCAAGATTACGAATGTGCATAGCCCCTCGGACGGATCGCCACGAACAGCTTTGAGCCGCTCGTTGTCATCTACAGGAGATGGATCGCCATGAGTGGCTCAAAACCGTTCGTTCAGCGCTCTAAACCACGTCCCAATCACGCAAACGCGAACCGCTCGGCTCGCAGATGTATATCCGACTGGACATTGGAAGTTCGTTGGAGAAGCATTCATTTAAATGGACGGTTCACGAGCGGTTCACGAGCGGCTCGCGAACCGCTTGGCTTGCGCTCGGCTCGCAGATGTGTACGCACTTTAAGACTGTTGATGGCACCGTTTCACTATATAATTAATAAACGTATATTTAAATATGGCGAAATGCACCCAAGTTAAAATTATGCAGCACCAGTATGTGCTACAATCATCTTTCAGGCGTTTAGACGGTTCAGAGTTCGTCGAAAGACCCTCTTGCTGACGTGCTGCTGTCCCGGCTGCATCGCTATTGAATCATCGTAATACTTACGGCGAATATTCCATATTTCTGGATGTTCCAGGATGCGTTGCTGCCATATTCCAGACATACTGGCCTCCAAAATTTTAACTGGGTTAAGTATTTCGTTGTAACAACATAAAATTTATTAACTATAATATTACAATATTTAATCGTTTCGCGAGTGATTACATCAAAACTCTTGTTCGAGATAATCAAATATCGCAATAGTTAATAAATATTATTTTTCCTTCAATGGAATACTTATTTCGCCATAATTTAATTAACATTTATTATTTAGAAATAATCTATAATATTTCCTCGGTGGACTGGTATATCGGTGACTGACCATTAAAACATAATTTCACTCACGTATTATATTATAATACTTCTGATAAATGGATTTTTCAAGCTTTATTAATTGAATTATTGTTAGAAATTTAAAATTATCAGTAGATAATCAGAAGAATAGCGAGACATGTGGTCAGTTCTAGCACCTGTCGATTACTGCGTGGATCGATGGCGCAGAGGGGAGCGGCGACGGTAGACGGTACCTAGACCGTGGCGAAACAACTCGCTTGGGTTAGTTTTTTTGAGTCAATAGCGCAGCGCCGAATTCGGCCTTCCGTATACAGTCGGTACGATATTTGTTGAGCATGAGGTTAAAATATGGAGGCCACGTCCGACACTTAAGTCTTTTGTTATATACACTTAAAATCACTTTCTCTAAATATATGCCAAAAGGCATGCGTGCGAAAATGACATCAATTAGCATACAATTTTCCTGCAACTTTCCTATGTTGTTAAAATATGAAGGCCACGCTCTACACACCTGCCATTACTTTTTTACGGACTCCTACATTCATAAGTTTTTATTGTAATTAATTTTGTTCATGCGAAAATAACTGAAAAATCGAAAAAAGAATCTGTTAACACTTACGACTCCAAAATGTACTTATCCATTCGCGACACTCACATGCCAATATTTTTTTCGGGTTATTGACGATGTAAATACGTTTCCATACTTCCAATAGGCATGCGTGGGAAAATCACTCGAAATCTCGATTTTTTTTTACAAGATTATACGCCCTTATTTCAACCCTTTAGCCACCTGCAACACTCATGCCTTTGGTTTTCCGAAGCCAAATTCTATTAATTAATCATTTAGTGAACAAGGCATGCGTGCGAAAATGAGCAACAGGCACCCTTTTATTTCTGTTAAGAAAAATTGAATTTTTTATATGTTATCCCCAGGGTCCACTCGTAAATTTTGCTTTATTCAACTCAGCATCGAAGTACCTTTCAACCCTCTTCGAGGCATGTATGCGAAAGTGGGGCACCAGAATCTGTCACTAGCTGACGGTCTATTAGAGTTGGCTTCACAAGAGTGCGCTGCGTTCTTACGAGCCGTGTTTCGGGGGGAAACCTGTATGATTATTTCTCATCACTTCTACACATTATTTACCATCATTTACAAATTCAGTTAATTTCGAGGTTAGACGCTTCGATCTCGCGAATTGACAGCTCCCGGGAAAAATCAGACGTTTTACACTTTTCGCTCTCGAAACACGGCTCGTAAGAACGCAGCACACTCTTCTGAAGCCAACTCTAACTACAGCACCGTTCCAAGCACTACCAAAGTCAAATGTCAGGGAAATTCAAATACTTGCGTTATCCACGGGACATACTGTATAGGCGTGTCACGCATAGTGTCTTCGGGCTCGACTCCGAGGAGATCCGACAAATTTGATCGTGCGGCGACCGAACAGTCCGTTTCCGAAAGTCATAGAGTAAATCGCATTTTTGTAATATAACCCTGTTAAAACATTTCCGTCCTCGCAATCGTACAGCGTGAAGAAGTGTGTTACAAACTGAGCTATCAGATTTCTCAGATTCCAGTGCTTAAAGTAGTCATTGTACATCAATTCCAGGAGCTCCAATGTACACCTCCTCCAGTTTTATTATGAGCGGACAGTACGATCGCGCGGATTCTATGGATTGCTTCGGTCTTGAGTAATTTTTGCAAATTCGTGATCGTATCTTACTCCTCGTATTACTATTACTTTACGCCATACGTTCTTACGTTCCAGTAACATTCTTTTGTGAACCATTGAACCGCAAATAGCAATTTTCGTAGCAGACAATACATCCACTTGCAGTGGTACTACCAGAGAATTGCGTTGCATGGTTGTGGGGTTGTAGCTTTATTATCTTTGACCACGTTTCTTCAAACTTTAGGAAAAAGTTTTTCTTCTCAGAGCGTTGAAAGTTTTCAAGCGTCTTTTACTCTCCTCGACGATGCCTCCAGAACAGCTTTAAACATATTATTTTAGGATTTACGGTTTGGCACAACGAAAATTTCAGTATTTAATTACACACTTTTCCATGAGCTAAAAATGTATACGTGTACGATTTCTACTCCGATTTAAAAGTTACGGAACAACAAAGAACAGCTGACTTTTGACAGTTTTGAATTCGCGAAATATTCCCATCCTGCGTAACTATACCAAGGAATAAATAAAAAATTATTAAAGTAAATCGATTTCAGCCCACGCTTGCACGAGATTGGAAACAGTGCGGCTTGCCACTTTCCTACAGTGCAGGTTCGATATAGTTTAGTGGCCAGGGGTTCTATCATTCTATCAGAAATGTCATATCCATGGATGGTAAGTTCGATCATGAATTTAATTGATATTCATTTGAGAAGGTCGAAGAATCAGTCGCGTATAATAATTGTATCATCGGATTATAGTGCGTTATCATCTAAATGCATATTTCCCTCCACATTCTCAGAATAGCAATGCTTCTTCCACTAACCATGTTTCAGTACCAGCCCCCTACTATCTCATTCAGAAAATGTTAGCTTCTTGAATTGATTATATCGATAGGATTACTTCAAAGTATTCTTTTCAGAGGATGATTGCAATTATGTGGCCCACGGATGAGCTCAGACTGACCAATTATTGTGCTGTCATTAACCCATATGACTTTCCACATAACGTCGAGTTAGTACTTACATCGTATTTTGATTTCTCCTTAAAACATGATCGTTTATTGTCATTACAATCGTTATTTATTTGCTTTGAATTTGATCTACTTTTAATTGTCTTGAAAAAGAAAGTGATTTGAAAAATTGGAATCTATATTCTTAGAATTAATTACACCTCTATTAGTACTTAGGCACATCGAAGTAAATACAGGTCCAAATCAACATTTCGTATTCACAACGAGCAGTCGTCATTATGTACCTATAGGAATGGTTGGATTTAGATTTTTCCCGCAACAATGGGCTGGATTTTTCGATCAAAAAGCGATTCAAGTGCGTCCTCGCTATTTCGGTCCGAATTCCAATTCGGAGCTTCTGTCTACAATCGTACTGGAGGCTGACTTTCTACAGAAGGAGGAGACGTAAGTATTTTAGGAGTCAAAGCATTTAAATTTCCACCAAATGAAGTGGAAGTTCTGGTCATTCTACAGTTGCTTCGAAAACGTTGTTCCTCTGATAGACATTGCCACTTTGGACTTCTCTTTCAGTACCAGCCTGGAGCCATACGATACGGAGCATATGAGCGAAGAATTCTTGAAGCAATTTTTAGGGCAGCGAGTCACCGTGGGTCAGCAGCTTACGTTTCAATTTCAAGGCAAAAGTATGCTTAGATTTGTTGTGAAAAGTCTAGGGGCAGCTGACATTTTAGCTATTAAATCTGGAAAAGATCAAGAGATTAAACCCAAACAGACCAGAATCGGATATTTGATGGGTGACACTGTAATTCAGTTCGAAAAAGCGAAATCTTCCAGCTTAAATCTCACTGGTTCCGCCAAGGGCAAAGTTGTTCGTCAGTCGATTATTAATCCTGATTGGGATTTCCGGAAAATGGGAATCGGTGGTCTGGATAAAGAGTTTAGCGCCATTTTCAGGCGAGCATTCGCGTCCAGAGTTTTCCCACCCGAAGTGGTAATACAGTTGGATTGCACACAAGCACGTTAAAGGTCTTTTGCTGTACGGTCCACCTGGCACTGGTAAAACGTTAATGGCCAGGCAGATTGGTACAATGTTGAATGCCCGCGAACCTAAGATAGTGAACGGTCCTCACATTTTTGATAAGTACGTCGGAGAGAGCGAAGCTAATATCAGAAGGTTGTTCGCGGATGCCGAAGAAGAAGAGAAGAAGGTATTTTTACGTTTCCTATTCGAAGCCGTACCTTACTTTCAGTCTAGTACTTTGGCCTTAATTTTGCTACAACTCTTAATAATAAGGCAATAACGAGGAAGCAAGTTTACTAATGTACGGCATACGTTTTTCCAGCTTGGTCCTAACAGTCGACTACACATAATCATATTTGACGAGATTGACGCTATATGTAAATCCAGAGGTAGCGTAGCAGGAACCACGGGTGTAGGCGACAGAGTAGTCAATCAGTTGCTGGCAAAAATTGACGGCGTTGAACAATTAAACAATATTCTCGTTATCGGTATGACCAATAGGAGAGACATGATCGATGAGGCTCTGCTCCGTCCGGGAAGACTGGAAGTAAGTACGATAAAGTGTCAGAGAACATACGATACTCGGAAGTACTCTACTTGGATATATGCTCTTATTTTTAAGCATCATATGTATATGACGATATATGGAAAAAGTGTAGAAATGGCTGGTAATGTTTGGCATGCTTTTAGATTCAAATGGAAATTAGTCTGCCCGATGAAGACGGAAGGCATGAAATTCTTAGTATTCATACGTCAATAATGAGAGATTACAAGAAGATGGCGCCGGACGTTAATTTGCGAGAGTTAGCGACATTGACGAAGAACTTTAGTGGTGCCGAACTCGAAGGTTTAGTCAGAGCTGCGCAGAGCACCGCTATGAACAGATTGATCAAAGTTTCTAACAAGGTTGAAGTAGATCCTTCTGCGATGGAGAAACTCATGGTCGGCAGAACGGATTTCTTACATTAATTGGAAAACGACATAAAACCGGTAAGGTATTCAAAATTCTTCTAAACCTGATTATTGCAGCTACTAAGAAAAGTGTATCGTCATGTCTTTGTAATCTAGGCATTTAAAACAAGTGAGGAAACTTTAGATCACTTATTGTGACGCGGAATTATCAACTGGGGCAAACCCGTGGCAGAAATTCTAGCTGACGGAAATCTGTATATTCAAGATGCTCGCGCTACGGAAAGTCCGGAACTCGTATCCATACTTCTGGAAGGTCCTCCAAACAGTGGAAAAACCGCTCTGGCTGCACAAATTGCCAAAAACTCTAACTTTCCATTCATCAAAGTTTGTACACCAAAAGACATGGCCGGATTCACAGAGTCGGCGAAGTGCCAGTCGATACGAAAAGTAAAGGATCATTGAGACTTTCGATGCAATTTTTGAAATTTTGCTGAAATGAATCTTATTATTTACGTACATTGCAAAGAATCATTGTTTCGAATGTTTGTAATTTTCAGGTATTTGATGACGCATATCGCTCCCAGCTCAGTTGCATCCTCATTGACAATATCGAGCGTTTATTGGATTACGTTCCGATTGGTCCACGATTCTCTAATTTGACATTGCAGACATTGCTGATGCTATTGAATGACAAATCTCCTCCCGGTCACAAATTGTTGATACTTTGTACGACAAGTTGCAGGTGCGATAAATTTGTTCTGCTATTTCTTCCGTTCAATTTTTTCTAAACATTTTCTAGTCTGCAATTTGTACGTCCATCTTCTCTTTTCCAGGCAAGTATTGGGTGATATGGAAATGCTGTCGGCTTTTAGGACTATCCTTCTGTGCCCAATTTATCAACGTCTGGCCATCTTTTGTCTGTGTTGGAAGAAGCGGATATATTTAAAAAAGAAGAGATAGCTTTTTTGCGTGGAAACCTTCAAGGCAAACGGTATGGTACTCGTTATTAAATACTTTAATGAAGCCCTTCAACAATCTTTGGTTTGTTAATATTAGTTGATAATAATCTGTTACATATATATTTTTATATATTAATGTTGCAGTGTATTTATTGGAATCAAGAAGTTATTGTGTCTCATCGATACAGCCCGGCAAGTGGAACCGAATTATCGGGTACCGAAATTCTTATCCATGTTAGAAGCGGAAGGTTGTCTAGAGTAATCGTATCATTATAGTATCTACACAATTAAAATCGTAGTCAATATTCTAATTAGCAAAATAGTTTGACGCTAGGGTAGTTTGTTTCATTGCATTTTGAAATTAGTAGCAGATTCTTATGTCACGTCATGGACAACTAGATTTACTACTAACTATCAATTCGGGGGAAACAATAGGGATCATCGATACAATCAACACATTTTATATCGCAAAAGAATATTCTGTTGCTACTAACCTTTCTTTGACTTTCGATCTCTCTCTCTCTCTCTCTCTCTCTCTCTCTCTCTCTCTCTCTCTCTCTCTCTCTCTCTCTCTCTCTCTCTCTCTTTCTCTCTCGGGTTGCCGTATGGTCCTTGCTAGGAGAGGACTGGATCTCTCTCTCTACTCTCTCCTTAGGGCTTTCCTTTTTCGATTACTTGCAAAGGACTGGGCGACACGAATCACAACACCGATTGGTTAACGGATTTTATTTTTAAGCAACTAATGAACTTGATACAAAGCCACAAACATTGATCTGATTACAATCAAATTCGCACTGGAAACTCAACTAAATTTCTGCACTAAGATTCTGCTTAAATTCTGCTTAAATTCCGCGCTAAGATTCTGCACTCTCTGATTAGAAAATCTCCTTTTATTTTATTTTCGCGGGGGTGGTTCCTATCCCTGTTCCGGTGGGGGCGACCAATGGTCAAGCTTGATTCTTCGTCCTAGGTGGGGTCCAGCTTGACGTTTTGCAAAGGGGGGGAAGAAGATGCCTTGATCTAGTTTTTGATGGCACGTGCATCGCTGAGGTCTTCGCGGAACTTCCGGCCTCTCGCATCGATGACACGTCGTTATTGCGTCCCATAGAGTGTGATGAAGTTATGATCTGTTGAAGGCTCCTTGAAGTGTTTCGCTTTCCGTTTCGTTCGTCGCTGCGTAGGAGAGTGTTTGTTCCTGTTTGGGATTTGATCTGTCCGGGCTGTTACATGATTGCTTATCCTCTATCTCTCCATGAGAATTTATTTATCGCTCGCTCGCACGCGCATACCTCTATTACTTCTATGAATACGGCTGCGTAGGAATTTTCAAGACGTAACACTTATATGGAATTATATAGGCACGTATTTATTTCTTAGAGGTGCGCCATATCACCGTCGCAATGAGATTCAAGAATTCGTAGAGAGAACTGTGTTAGCATTTCTTTGGTAGTTTCGTGTATCATCGAGGAAGTGAGTTTCTTTCCGTCATTCTATTATTCAACACTTGATTACACTTATTCTGCTTAAATAATATAAAAAATAAACACCATATAAAATTCCCTAAAAATTCCAGATATTTCAGAATTTTTTGTTCACTAGATACCGCGCAATATAACGAAAAATTTCGTCTATCACAAATCTACATTTCATTCCCCATCTTCCCCTGCGAGAATAATAGCGCAATCGCGTCGCACCAGCGGATTACGAGAAATTAGCACAAGTGCCCCGTACGAACGACGAACCATGCAAATGTACTATTGATCAGCAATATTGCAAGCAATTTCCGTCTAAGCGAGGCCCTCTTTGATCTGCAGTCCTGATACGATATGCAGTTTGCAGCGAGTTACGTACAGTCACGAATCGGAGAATTTTCGGAGGAGCGACAGCTCGACGAAGGGTCGTCATACTGGAGGAGGAGGAGGAGGAGGAAGGGGAGGAATCTCATACGCCAACAGCCACGGTGGCTCCTTCATCGTAGAATCCACTTCAGTGGACCTTACTAATTACCACTGTCGTCCGCTCGTTCATTTTAACACTGATTAACTCGCCCTCCCACCCCCTTCTCTACATACACCCGCGCAGCGCCTCGCCCTTCCCTCTGACCCTCATTCCCCGCATTAAGAGATTAAGTCCACGGAGGACCGAGACAAAGTAACAGCTAATGCATAATAATACCGTACGTACAGTGATAAAAATCACCCTGACCTCTCCGTGGGTCGAGGAGCGAGCGTGTGCTACCTACCCCTCCACGACGATATCTATACACCCCCGTTTCACCCCTCTGTCACCCTTCGCATTAAACCCGCGCCAACTCGAAGAATCATCGCGCGAATAAAGCCTTTTTTCCTCGAAAAAGAGGAAAGTCCCCGTTTCACGATTTAATTTGAAATTCTTCCGTCGCGCCGGGAGAGACGACGAACGTGAGACAAAAGAGACGACCCACGCGCGCGAGGTATCGAGTTCGCTCGGCGAACGTGAACCGCACCGTCACCCTCGTTGAACCCCGCGTGCTGAAGAGATCTCTCTCTCTCTCCCCCTCTCTTTAGCTTAATTCCATCCGCGTGGTGTTCTCGGATTTCATCGAGTCTAATCGCCCTCCCTCTTGGATTTTGGCGCAGATCGCGGGGTGTCGAGGGGCCGGGCGCGTCGGGGGTTGATCCTACCGTAACTGCTTCGGAGATGAAGCGAGATCTGGTGGGAAAGGCGTAGTAACATTCGCGTTAGACGTCGCGGATGAGAAATGCCGCTGGCAGTACTTATATGTATTGGGAGTTGGATTGCGAAGTTGGATAAGGATTATCTACAGGGGATTCCCCTACCCTTCCGCTTCCGCTACTCACTACTCTTCTACTTCTCGGGGAGTCTCTCCCGCGATACAGTTCCGTTAGGCATATCTGGAGCCAAAAAGTTACGCGTGCTTTCACTCACCCGGTGCGCTGTCTCTCCTTTCTCTATCTATCTATCCTCCTCCCTCTTTTTCTCGCCGTCTTTCACTATCTTTCACTCTCTTCACAGCGACGATTTTCTCCGTTTGAGAACTCGTTCGTATAACTATGTACAGCGCGGTGGGTCCTCGGGTGGTTCTTGGTTTTACACTCGGCGGAGCGAGCGAGGGGTTGCGTGGAGGGATACGTCAGCCGGTGCGCGACGAGAGGATGTAGCTAAATGGCCAGGAGAATGGAAGTGTTTTTGCGACTGGAGATTGCTAACCGGTGGCTGGGAAGCAGGGGGAGAGAACGACGGTACGACGTCGCCTCTTCCGCCTTCCTTTATAACGACTCTCCTCTCCCTTCCTCTTTTTTTTTGTACCAACCTCGCCGCTCCTCTCGAGACGGGGAAAAAATGCACATCTCGACGAGGACCGCTTCGGGGACCTAATCGGCGGACTGCCGCCGCGTCGCGCGAATCGTTCGCGGCGACTCGGAAAGGGACCACATACAATATCGATCCTAATTTTTTCCTTTCAATTTTCCCAGCCTTTTGCGCGGTCGCGAGAGATTCGAATCTCCGGTAAAAAGAAGGTGGATCCCCCTCTTTGCTCCTCCATACAGTCTTCGGGCAAAGCGGGCGCTGGGAAATTTCACGGAGAATTCGTAATTGAATTCAAATTCTGCCGGTGATACGAATTGGACTGGAATTTATCCCGGGCATTTCTGCACTTTTTTTAAAAGTTAAAAGCTTTTTGTAACGAATAAAACAACGAAGCAAATGATGACTATTCGTACGGGTTTCCTTCTGGCGCGATATTAACTGGCCTATAATAATAAAAGGGTACGCGATAGGGGCGCGATGGAGGAAGAGAAAATCCTCCCCCTCTTCTCCGTACGAGAAGATAAGGCTTTGTTTATACGCGGAGAATGTTCGCGAAATCCTTGGGAAGTCTTTTATCGAACGTAGATTCCATCTCTGCACCCGCGGCGTGAACCCGTCCCGCGTTTCTCCCTTATGCGAGGGAAAACGTAATAGTACCGTTAATACGACTGAAAAGAAAACGGAGAAATCCCGAGTGATCGTTCTCTTTCGCGACGTATACGTATAAAGTGGTCGATCTAAATTCCATGAGATTTTCGAAAGGACAAGAGTTTTGCGACGAATGCTTCTGCATCTTTACGTTGTAGGTATACAAAATTTCCACTCCCCTAGATCCGGAATCCGAGGTTTCCCCAGAGTCCTAATTAATCCGGACGGGAAAATCTCCGTGGCGGTCCATCTAATCTTAAGAAAACATCCGCGCTCGCGGCTCCTTCGACCGGACACTCTTCTGGACCCGCGATGCCTCGAGGGATGGGATCGAATATTCCAGGGATTGTGTCGTGGTGCGAATGTAAAGAATAACGAGAGAGCGAAGGGTGAAGATCATTGCTTATCGTTACAAGGAGAGGATCTCCACACTGAGCAAAATAATTAGGTTAAAATGACAAAACGCATCTAACTAAACACGTTTAATTATTCTAACCAAAATATTGATCAGTGGAACCAAACATTTAGTTACTTTAACAAATTGTTATAATAGTGACTCTAAATAAACGTTTAGTTATTATAACTAAAAATTGTCAGCTTAACTAAATATAGATGGGGGATCCGTATTTCACCAAATGATTTGGTCATCGTCACCAGGATTTTGATTAAATTGACCAAGATATTTTTTTCATTGCAGAGCGAGATAAGAAGAGGAGGAGAGCCACGAGGAGATGAGTACCCAGAATGGTCGGACAAGTTAATCGCTACTTAGTCTAGTAAAATTTCCGTTTAAATCGAAAATTGAGACATACGGGCGAAAACTTGGGAAAAGGTGTGTTTTGATGTTATTAATCGAGGGAACATATTAAAAGAAAAATCACCAACCGGGTACGGCTGTAAAAAATTATTTATTGCTGAAAAAATCGATTCTTCGCTAATATTTTGAAAACTACGTGACATATTGAAAAATAGTTCAGACAAAAGTTGTATTAACTCTTTTTTTCATTTCATTGCAATCACTTCTTGTTATTAAAAAGTGGTTTATTACCGAATAAAATAATAGTTTCAATGTTTTTCATAGTTTTACATTATTTTCTTCCTTATTGAGGTGAACCAATATTATTTGTAAGAACAGTTGGAAACATCGTTGCATTTTTTTTACTCTTACATTTCGTCATTGGAATTTTTGGCTGCCGAAGATTTTGTTCATAATTTTGGATGATAATTGTCGAAAAAACATTTGAAGCACACTGTATTTTGACACCATGAGCATTTATTTTGACGAATGGGACTTTGCTTGTTTGTTTGAGGTTGTCGTCGTGTAACTGGTCATTTCGATTTTTTTTTTAATTTATATGGTAGATAGTTCAAAAAATTAACTACGAAATAAGTACAACCCGACGACGATTGACCGTCTGAAAGTGTAATTATAAATTTTTTAAAATAATTAAATGTACATGTGTTCAGACAGGATTTTATGTATTCTAATTTTCCTTGAAATCAAGGGCTCGACATTTTTCAATGAAATGAAACATAGCGTGGAGAAAGTATCAATGAATACAGCAAAAAATGAAATTAATTATCTCTCGATAATGTTAACTAATTATTTCTCGATAACCAAAGGGAAAATTAATTTAATTTTTTTGCTGTGTTCATTGATACTTTTTCGACACTGTATGTTTCGTTTCATTGAAAAATGTCGAGCCGTTGATTGAAAAGAAATTAAAATAGATGTAATCCTGTCTACACGCCTGTAAATGTAGTTATTAAAAAAGAATTATTATTAAAATTTGAGACGGTCAATCGTCGAATACATGCATAGTCTGTTGCGAGCTTTAGGCCGGCATATTGCACTATAAAAGATCTTTGAAAAAGATCTTTTGTCATATCTTTTACAAAATTTATTTCATAACATTTATTTTAAAGAGAAGTTGAGTACATATATTCCACTGTTTCTCAAATGTTTGACCACTAATATCAGTAAAAATGGATGCGTCCGAAGTGCAAATAACCTTGGATACATTGAAATTGAAACCGATATTACGGGTAATTAACTTAAAACGCAGTTTATTTGCTGTGGATTTTTCTTTGGCAAATAAATAAGTGCAAACTTCTTCAATGTTCTTAAAATGCACCGGAATTATTTGCCAAAGTCGAGAGTGCATCCTGAAGGAATACTTCGGATGTAGCGTTAACACATTACTTCTTTAGTTATAGTTGAACGTTATTCCCATACATATCGATGTAATAGTACAAGTACATTTTTCAATTTTTATAATAGCAGTGTTCCATCGCACCTTAAGCGGACGTCTATATTGGTTTTTACCGTTCATAATCATCGCGATCTAAGCGAAGCGCTAATTAAATTTAGAGTTAATCCCGCAATCGGTCGCAATAGCAAGGCGAGCGGTATGTTCGGCGAATATAGGCTGCCGCGCCCCGTCTACTCAAAGTTTTGTAAAATGTCGCAGTTTTCTATTACTTTTACTAAAAGAACTTTACATTTTACATTACACAGTCAAATTTTTAGTCAAAATATATATTTTATAAATATAATAAAGATCTTTTATAGTATAATGCCGGCCATACAGTGAGGCACCGCCGAAAACGGTTTGCTCTGATCGTCCGGTAATTATCGGGAAGGTACGGGACCGCGAGTGCATTCGCGGCCCATGTTTTGCCGAAACGTGCGGATTCGCCGATGGCGAGGTATTTATGATTTAGAAACTTAAGCGGTACGAAACGGTCTTCCGAGTTCCGTCTACCGTGGGACAATTAGTCAATCTCATTAGTCAAATCCATTGATCAACAACATTGAATCTATGCAACTGAACATAGAATTGAATGCACAAGTCAACGCGAACGTTTATCCTCACGGGGAAGCACTGTTCCATGCAATTGAATCAATTTCGTTGATCATCCAAAAGTAGAACCTACAGAACCTAGTTTTACCTAGGAGGCGATCCACTTCAATTGGAAAAGTCCAAATAATTTTTTATTCTTCATCTCAAATATTTCCATAAGAAAACAGGCTGGTTATACTACCAATGACATTGGTGGTTTGTTTCCGAATGTAAAATTTCTTTCCTTGTTCTGTTCCTAATTATCATAAGTATAATATTCCTACATTTAACGCTGTCGAATTGTTGATTTCTCTATGCTTCAGGTAAAAACACATAACTTCTGGTAATGAATCAGTAATTAGCAACGTTGAGAGTGAAAAGGGTACGTGAATGCAATTGTAAGAAAAGCGCTCCAGTTTACTGAAGCGCAACCCTGCGATTATTTGTTTCAGAAAAAAAATGTTATAAACAAAACTTGTATCCTCTACAATTTTCATAATACCTACTTACGTTTTACCTAGGATGCGCTGGTAAGAAATTAATGGAAATAAGATAATGCATACTGTCTCGGCTACTAGGTCGGCGAGGTATTCATGGTCGCAATGCTACGAAACCCCTACGAAATTTGGCATTTTTTTTTGCTCTTACATTTCTTTATGGGAATTTTTGGCAAAAAACATTTGAAACACTGAATGAAACAATGACATTTTCTTTTCCATAACGCTTTTAAAGTGTAAATGTGCGTGAGGCAAAGTCCCATTTGACCAAAATAAATGCTCATGGTGTCAAAATACAGTGTGTTTCAAATGTTTTTTCGACAATTATCATCCAAAATTATGAACAAAATCTCCGGCAGCCAAAAATTCCAATGACGAAATGTAAGAGTAAAAAAATGCAACGATGTTTCCAACTGTTCTTACAAATAATATTGGTTCACCTCAATAAGGAAGAAAATAATGTATGAAAAAATGATTTTGATAAAAAAATCTCATTCCAAAAGGGGACAAATTCTACCGTTTGTCAATTCGGTGCACAGTTAGTCAGAAAAATGACACTTTTTCCTCATCTTCTAGGTTAGAAGTTCTCTTTTCTTTCTCTCCCTGTAGCTTCTTAGGCGTTGAAGATAGGGTAAAAAGTGTAATAGCTTTTTTGTAGATAATTTTATTATCTACAACTTTTGTCTTAACTATTTTTCAATATGTCACGTAGTTTTTAAAATATTAGCGAAGAATCGATTTTTTCAACAATAAATAATTTTTTACAGCCGTACCCGGTTGGTGATTTTTCTTTTAATATGTTCCCTCGATTAATAACATCAAAACACACCTTTTCCCAAGTTTTCGCCCGTATGTCTCAATTTTCGATTTAAACGGAAATTTTACTGGACTATACTGGACAACTGCGATTTACCAGCGCGCTCCATTAAGGGCGAGGCAAAGGGCTGGAGGGAAATAGACGCGAAAAGAGAGAGAGGCATGGAAAGATTGAGAGAGGGAGAAAGCGGGGAAAGGAAGGGGAGATACCGCGAGGGGTGAGAACGAGGCCACCGCACGGCGGCATTATCTGTTTACACTACCCTACAAGGGGTAGTTTGCGGGAAGTCCTGCCTGGATGAATGAATGCGACCGACTGAGAATTTATCTTGCCGGTTAATTTAGCCGTCCACGCTCTGTTGGACGGGGATTGTGAAAATGAAGGAAACAGTAATATATACATATATGAAACGCGCGCGCTCGAGTTCGTCCACCTTCGTACTTTTCGTTTGAGCGCGTGCATTGTCGTTAGGAGGACTGTGTACAGTTATAGATGTATTCGTGGACGTCCGGTTGGTTACATTTGGAAGTGCCTTCGGAGACGGTCGCGGGGACTCAAATCGTACGACGCCAACCTTCAGCTGCATCCATATGAGGCTAAACTTACTCACCAGAGGAAAGATATTTAAATCACCGTTATCTCATTATTTATGAATTCTTGGCCTACATCGATATAAGAGTTTGTTATAGATGTAGGATCGGTGAAGAATGCGAGGAACTCGAGTAACGGCCGGCGAGTTCTAGGAAGGCGAGGGACTCAAGTAACGGCCGGCGAGTTCCAGGAAGGCGAGGGACTCAAGTAACGGCCGGCGAGTTCCAGAAAGGCGAAGGGCCTGAGTAGCGGCCAGCGAGGCCGCTCCTCAGGCATAAGGGATAGACGGTGAAGGGCAGACGGGAGTAGAGAGGGGGTAATAGGATATAAGCGGAGGGAAGAGAGTTCGCGGGGTTCAGAGAGTTCGCAGAGTTAAGAGAGTAGTTGTTCAGAGAGAGTGCGTTCTTAGAGTTCGCAGAGTTCAGAGATGGTAGATTGAGATTCAGTGGTAGAGGTCGTAGAGATTGAGGTTCGGTGTGAGTTGAGTGACGTTCCCGGGCTATTTAGCCATGTATATATTTCCTGTACATATTTCGTTGAAATACACGCTCATATCGTTTTGACATCCTGTTCTCCATGATTTTGATCCCACATAGATAAAAATGTAATCTTCAAAAAAACGTTGTACAATGATGAGCCACAAGCTCATGAATAATGAGATAATAGTGATTCAAGTTTCTTTCCTGGCGAGTAAGTTTAGTCTCATATGACATACAATCGATGTTCCTTCCGACGAACACCGAAGGAAAAGCTTTTCTGCGTCTACGGTTTCTCGTACAAAACATGCCGGCATACACGTATACATAAATGTGCAATCATCTCACCCTTTTGCTTTTCTCCCAGCGTGCAGCACAGCGTCAGTAGAAACCAGGTGAAGATCAGCGACCACTTCATCTTTGATCTGCAACCAAAAGCAATACAACCCAACATTAAGTACTCGTCCGATCCTCTGTGTATCCTCACAACGCGGGGTGCTAATTCGCAACCATCCCCAAATTCGTTTACGGCGCGCTATCGGACGAGGAGAGGCGAAGGAACGCGCGCGGAAAGAGGCAAGAGGCGAACTAATATCGGCGAAAGAGAGAGCGCCGCTTTATTTCTCTTTATTAGCCGTAGCGGTAACAATGGCGAGCGCTCGCGGTGTCAATGGTCTGGCTTTTCGCAAGCGAGCGCATCTGGGGTTTCCCGCACTTCGCTATCATCTGGCGAATGGAAGAGCACATCGCCCCCAGCATCTCTTCTTGCTCCGCGGCATTCCCATCTCCCTCGGTAGCATCAGCAGCAGCAGTAGCAGCAGCGGTACTAGTACCACCACCGTCGGCCCCGTATTCCGCGCGGCCCGCGTTTCCACCCCTCCCTAAATAGTCATGTGACGCTGGCAGCCACCGTATTCCTTTCTATGTGCCTTTACGGGATATATATACGGTATATATAGCGACACAGACGCGCGCATTCACGTACACGCAGCTAATACGAGTAAATCCACAGGAACGAAACTCGGCGAACGCGTGTACGTATATATACGAGTTCGGAGCGTCTTTCCGTCGCTGCCTCGCGCGTACGCGAGAGGGTGGGTCTTTTATGTCCGCGTGCTGTGGTGGCGCATTGTGGCCGATTATGATCAGCGGTCACACCGCGCGGCACGGCTCGCGGCGGTTTGCGCGGCATTTCGCGATGCGCATCCCCGCCGCGGCCTCCGTATTAATGTCGCGCCCTTCATTCTCGGCGGGGGTGTTTTTCACGAATCAGCACGAAAGAATACATCAGACATGGTGGTCGAGGATTCGATTTCAGAGATTTCGATTTTTGCGAAAATGTTACCCTCGCAATTTTTGTTCTCCAATTTTTCGCAAAAATCGAAATTTTTGGAATTGATCGCCCGACTAGTTCACATCTTATGTATTTTTTTTATGCTGATTACGAAAATCGCAGTTATTAGGTCGATATATCAAACGAAGTATAAGATATCGGCGATTTTACAGACGAAAAATTTCTTTTTCTTCATAAAATCGATGATACCTCGATGATCCTTTGAGATCTCGATAAATCCGTGATTTTCGAAGTCTGCATGAAAAAAATACGTCAGACAGGATGGTGGAGAGCTCGATTCCAGTGTACGTCTCGCGTGTTATTTAGTTTCGTTGATAAAGCGGATGCGAAATATTATCAGGAGGAAGGGGTGAGAAATAAAAATGAAGGAGGTCAATTTAAGGATCCGATCTAGGTTGGACTGAATAGGAAAGCCGCTACGTTTTTTCCAAGATTTTGGATTCCTTCATAGTTTTTAGATAAAAAATGTTTAACTGATGAATCATGGTTTTTCTGATAAAGGAGATCTTCAAATTGTTACACGTGGTCTTAGTTTTGTTAATAAATGTTCCTTTAATTGAAACATAACTTCTCGCAAAGTTCTTCGCACTCCCCGGAATGGATAAATCATTACTGAATTACGATAGTTTACTGTGAGAAATAAAGATCACGTGTAACAATTTCATGGTCTCCCTCACCGGAAACACCGTAGGTCGCCAGAGAAATCATTCTTATTTGGAAATAAGAAGGGATCTAAATTCTCAGTAACACCATTTGGTGTTTATTTTCCAGATAGACTCTGCTGTACGTTAAACATGGTGGTTTCATCAACCTAGACCGAATCCTTAAGGGAAGAAAGAGGAAGCGTCGAAAGCATCAGTCATATTTTCGTCGTCTGGCCAATTTTTCCCCTTGTCAATAGCCACGCGCGTACATCCCGGATAATTTATACACGCGTAATAGTCGTAAACAGGGAAATACACGAAATTGTCCGATTCAGACTCGACTGCACCGCGCGTACGTCGCGAATGATAAAGCAGAACAATATTCATCGATGATTCGCCCCTCCACGCGCGGACGGACGTAACGTTTCATCGGCTCGTATCTGTCGGTGCCCGGGAGGGATGGAAAATAAAACGAAACGACGCGGCCGGCAACGTTCCATCGCGATGTTTTGTAATGACAGCGCGCACGAGCGAAATACGTGCGCTCCAGTGTGTTGCCGGGCGGCTTCGGGGTAATGGGATATCATCGGGGCTCGCGAGATACATATGTACATATACACACAAAGGAGGGTGCAAGTCCCTGATTTTCATTTACATCGGCGCTTCGAATTTTGTCAACGCTTCAAAAATAATCGTCTCGCGGACCTGCAGCAGTTTAGCTCACGACTGGACGTCCATTAATTCCCGCTGGACGTTGCGAGGCGCGGTTCGTTATCCGGAATCGTCGATGCGCGCGTTACTCCGGACGCGGGAGGCTGGCGAACATATCGGAGCAAAATCCTTTCGCTGCGCGTCACCGCTGCACTGCGGAGTGGCGCGAATACAAATTTTCTAGCTTCTTTTTTTCGATTCCGGTCGGGTGGATTTCGATGCGGAGTGACGCGGGGGTGGCTCGGAAGGTTTCGCTTAAAATTTCACGTCTCCTTCCTTCCCCTGTCCTCTCGTGCAAGCGCGGCGGTGACGCCGCTGGTCAATTTCCGCGGGAAGAGCGCAACGGTTGGAATTGCTTCCGTGGAGGGAGCCGGAGAGAGTCGTACGGCAACAGCAGCGGCGACAGTAGTACCTAGAGCGGCAGTAGCAGCTGCGTGTCGCCGAAGGTAGCCGGGGATTCTCGGCCGCAAATACAATGGTCTGTGCATCAGGCCGATGTATGCGAGCAATGCAGCGTGCGGTATCTATCGCGCCGGGCGTATATACGCGCCGTGTCCCGGTTCAAATCCACGGATCGATTAAAACGCGCGGTGTATCGATTCGCGGCGCACCTGCGGACTGCGCCTCCGCTGAGTTTGAGACGGTAGTGTCGCGGGGAGGAAATCGAAGGGCGGGGAATTTAGGCGCGAACAGCTGCGGTTGAAATCGAGAGGAGAACGAGCGGGGGGATCTTTAAATTCATTTTTATGAGTTTACTTATCGTTCCCCAAAAACCAGGGTCGAGTGTTTTTCAAAGGTTTTTTTGGACTCATTGAAAAGAGGTCATATGCAGACTCGAGTTGCCATTGTTCGAGGCAAACGCGAATAAAACATCCTTACGAGGTATGTGAACGACGTCTGATACGCTTTTTACGGCAAAGTATAGATCGTATCCCAAATTGAACGGTAAAAATATAAAGCATCGCCGGCAGTGGATACCCGAGACACCATAGAAAGTCGCGCCATAATTTTCGCGCCACTCGAGGATAACGGCACACAGCAGCGCGGAATATATTAATAAAAATAAGCGAAGCGTTCCGGTCCCCGGTTCGATTTAATCCCGTGATAAAACGCCCGTAACGGATTCACCACCGTACTGCAGTACTCGGCACACGCCATATACGTAGATTCAGCTCTATATGCCATCTCGCGGACCAATTCGTGCCACGAATCATCGCGACTTCAGATAATACCCCGCGGGACTGCAGTGCGGCGCTGCAAATTTGACTAAAAAAAAAAGTGCTCGAAAAAATCGCCCGATCCCTCGGTAAACGCGACACTCGAATCGTTCGACGAACCGGTGCGTCGAATTCTCATAAAAATTCCGTGCCGAACAGCTACGCGCGGAACGAGTCTCTCGGCCGCGTCTCTCCGAGGCACTTCCGCTCCGAAACGCGCGTAAAGACAATCGACGCCGTCGCGCGCGCGCGCGCTCAGAACGTTACGACGCGATCGCGTCGCCAGACACTCGCGTCAAATATTCTACGAGGCAGCGATACAGATCTCACCACGGTTCATCCCCCGCCGTAATCGGCGTCTCCGTCTCTATAAAAACGCGATAAACCTTAATCCCGCTTAAGCGGCGAGCCCGATGATAAGGTGTTTAAAATTGCCAGTTCGCACAGCAGCGCGACGCCGCCCGCGCCTTTGTGAGTGCGGCGTATCCTCGAAATCTCCGGCATCCACCGTCCCGCGCCCTCCTCTCGACACAATATCTTCAGCAGACGCTAACGACGCCTCTCGCTTTATATCGGACTCGTCAAAGGCGATCTCTCCGCGACCGTAACACTCGGATAATGACCGTCGTCGTCGTCGTCGTCGTCGTCTTCGCGGCACCGCAGCCGAGCTACTCCGCGGTATAGTATACACACCCGACGTACGACGGGATATCTCACCGGAGCGCGCGTGTAACGCGCGACAATCTGTGTTTGATAAATGATCTCGCCGCGGTACCATTATGCGATCGAGCGTATACAGCGGGCACGATGTGGCGCGGTAGCTTGATACCTATACCGCGGCGCGCGGTGACGCTGGCACACCGTAGGTATTGTCGCGTCCCTCCGGTTTACGCTCGCAGGGAAACGCCGGTACAGTGACGAGTAATAGTTCTGTCGTACATTGTTGTGGAGATAAGGGGTTTCGCCGAGTGATTTATTATCGCCGCGCCATTGTAATGGACCGATTCGCCGTGGATATATAATTGGCGAGCGGGAGTGGCGCGCGCGCTCGGCGCGGGGTAATCGCGGCGCTCTGTGCTTCCGCGGCGGTAGCGACGACGATACCCGTACCGATTGAGTGTACGTGGACGCGCAATTGATCGCGAGAGTATCGGTATGTTATTGTTGGGCGTGCGCGAGTAGATACATATATTTGTATCGGTGTACGCGGGGCGGGAGACGTACGCGCAGGATACGCACTTTCTCACGAAGCCGAGAGTTGGGAAGGGAGGAGGGTGGCGGAGTGGATATGAAGGAAATTTGAATAACCATCGTTTTCGACGGGGAGGATGGGAAGGAAAACACGAGTGTTCGAGGACGATCGCCCGCGGGTCGATTTAATAAAGTACCGAGAGCGCGGTCCTTATATTTTATGGATTCTCGTATAGATACGCGAGGAAGGGCGGAGGGAGGGTGCAGAGCGGGACGGAAGAATGTGCGTGCAGCCAGGCACTTACGTAAGGGAGTACCTCGCGGCAGTACAATAAACACGCGGGCTGTTTCGTGTCTCGGTCCATCAGGCTAATGGTCTGATTGCAACTGACCCTTTACTACTGTCGCTGTCCGGTCCCTATTGCCGCCAGCTGGCCGCGGGTTAGAATTGGAGAAATTAAGCCACGCGCCTGCGCGCGCGTTCTCAGAGTTCCAGTCGTGATGTACTCTAACGTATATACATATATCTGCACGCCTTGTGTAATGTCGTAATTTCATCTATTTCGTACCGAATTATTCAAAAAAGTGCCACCCGGAAAGAACTCGCGTTCGTAACTCGAGCTCGGAGTCGGTTGATCCAATTTGACTTCCCCTCCGGTTAGCGTACACACAGTACGGTACCCCGTCGCCTAACCCTAATGCCGACCCGGCCCATCCTGCCCGCTTCGTCAAACCGGCGCGCGTGGGTGTATGTAACGCAAACTCTTTTTTACAACGACAGCTCGAAATAAATGCGAGGATAACCGAGGACTCCGGGCCACGCAATCCCTCGGAAAATTTACCGCTCCATTTAATCTACCTTACGTTGTAGAAACCTATCCGCCTACTCTTCGTCGAAGGATATTTTCGTATCGTCGACAACGGGGGGGTAGCTTCGCATCGAGATGCAACAGCTGTCCGATGGAAATTGAAACGCTCGATTTTCTCGAGTTCGACGTATACGCTAGTGCGCGCCACTGTGCAGGAATACGAGCGCCTACATTTCTCCGCGTAAAACAATCAGAAGCAGCTGTATATCGATGCGGATATCAAAGCGTGCACCGAAGAAGAACGCCAGAATCAAAAGGGTTGAGGTACTAGAGAGACGGGGGAGAGGCGAGAGGAGCGCAAGGAACTGACCCAGCTGCAAACTACATTTCATAGCGGAGTCTGATTGAGTTGTGTCTGAAAGCAACCAGTGCTGACTGCCGCAAGTATGGGAGCGTGTGGGACGAAAGAGGGAGAGGGAGCGAGAGAGGCTGAGGGGGTGTGGGAGAGTAGCGAGGAAGTGAGAAAGAGAGAGAGAGAGAGAGAGAGAGAGAGAGAGAGAGAGAGAGAGAGAGAGAGAGAGAGAGAGAGAGAGAGAGAGAGAGAGAGAGAGAGAGAGAGGTGAATCGGTGGTGGTGTACAAATGATATCAATATGTATCCATTAAGCTTCCCTCGCCCCCTCGTAATGTTTCGGGGTTGCGGTTGCCAAGCGACCACCACCGTTGTAATGCGAGGATGGGACGGAAGTGATCGTGACCAACCTGTCAAAGCACCGCGCCGCTCTATATCGGCCATCCCTTATCCACCTCGTCGTCGCCGTCGCATCGACGATCTCTTTATGGACGACCTCTCCCGTCGAAAGAGTTATTCGACGCTTGTCGCAATTCGACCCTGACATTACAGGGCGGTACCCGACCCTGGAGATATCAGAAATCGATGCGCGAACGCCTCGAATAGAAGGACTTCTCCTTCGAGGTGTCAAGCTCGTCT
Organism: Xiphydria camelus; assembly: GCA_963678675.1. Lineage (NCBI taxonomy): Eukaryota > Metazoa > Arthropoda > Insecta > Hymenoptera > Xiphydriidae > Xiphydria > Xiphydria camelus. Next base: position 32,206,196 of record OY783191.1, on the reverse strand, counting down.
GAAGGGTCGCGCGCGTTATCGCGCGACGCGACGACGACTGACTCGTCAGTGTTCGCTTTGAATGTCGTCGTCGACGTCGGGGGGAATGGTAAATCGGTGAGATGGAGCGATCGCTAATTAATGGAGCGTGCGAGCTGTCGGAGGCACTCGCGTTGAATGAGAAACCGATATGGACCCGTCTTAATTTTCGATTGGATGTAGTAAGGAAATTTATTATGCTGTTTGTTCGAGGGGAAAAATAGCTTCCATGAGATAAGATAGATTGTTTTATTAAAGGTTACTTAAGGAGTCAACGAGTGCTCGTATGTTACCGTAGAAAGGCTTCATTAGTGTACCGATAACCGTCGATACCCTTATTCTACATAAAAGAATGAGCAGGTACACTGAGAAAAAAAGTGATTACTAATATTAACCAAATTTTAGTTGATATGTGGGAACACTAAAATATTTTTATCGCGATAACAAATTTTTGGTTGTCACAACCAAACATTTTAGAAACACTACGTGTCCACAACCAACACTTATTTTTCGTTGCTAACAGTTTTGTTATCCTAATAAGAATATTTCGTTGTTCCGATATAAATCAAAGTTTGGTTAAGATTACCAATCATTTTTCTCAGTGTAATTGACCGAAGAACGGATAGTCGAGTACGATGTTCGGCTATTCGATGCATCTTCCCCGGTGAAACTGATCGCACCCATTAACTCGCATAGCGCAGGTAAGGCTATTAATTAACGAGGCGTGTGATTCGGTGCTCCGTGTCGCGTTATGTTGCCCGGTCGTTAAACGCAACGAGCGCGAATCGATCGGAAGCTCGTCCGTGCATTCGCTGCACCGGGCAACACCGCGCGTCCGACCGTTACAACAGTTAAACTGTCCTGATAGATTACTTGACAAAGCCAACCCTTTCAAGATTTAATAGTGATTTACGAGTCACCCCTCCCCCCCTCCCTCTCTAATTATGAATTCGACGCACGCATTGGTTTACAAGGTGGCTAAATGACCAGACGCGAGTGCATTCGGGCTGCGAACACCGGACACTGCTATCGGATATCAATATAAGGACGAAAGCCCGGAGGATGCGTCCATGCATTTTCAATGTTCGAAATGGACTCTCTCGCGCATCCGTCTAATGGACGCTTCGAACAGACGGAGATGCGATCGCTGCAGAGAAATATGGAAGCGACCGAATACCTCTTTGACGGAGAGGGCGAGACGCTCGCATCGTGCGTTTCTAATCCGCGCTGGGAATATTGGACAATGCGCTTGGGAATGCGAGAGGACGCCACTGGAAGGAGTGGAGAAGGCTGTCGAATTTTCTGCACTTGCAGTTTCCTCCGATCTTTCGTATACATGAATATTGAAACCGAATATTAAAAAGCAATAAAACAGGCAAATTTTAGCTTCCAACAAACGTTTTCTCATCGAAACAAATTTTTAAACGATTTTAACACGACAGAGGAGATCGTGAAGGGTGGACGACGGAGTGAAATGTTTACTGTAGGGGGCTCTCAGGGTGGTGTTGCCCGTTTAAGTTTAACATGGAAGTAGATTTATTAACAATTTTGTGCCTTCGGGTGGAGCGCCGCTAGCGACTGTTTCGCTAGGAGTCTAGGATCGGACCGCTTCTCGTACGCCTTCCTTCCAGGGGGGCTATTCTCGACGCGTGAGAATTGAATTTGTGAACGGAACTATTGTTTTTTTTTTGAGAACACGGAATGGTTTCTCATACGAAACTCCTTCTTTAACGAATGTACTTTGATTCGTTGACGAAAGTGTCATTCGTCGTTCCCGCTGTTTTCGCCAACGAATGTGGTTTGGCATTTGCATGCCGGTGAGTTGTATATTGCTGCGTGGGCAATCAAGTCATTTAAATAATTAATAGTGCAGTCAATTTAGCTTTTTATTCTTATTCCGGGGATTTTTATCTATCGACTGGTACCGGAGAGGTATCGCTCGGCTCGCTCGAAATAATTGACTTTCGATCTTGCTCCGGTCGCCTGTCCAAGTTCAAAAAACTGCACAGGCTCTATCCCAATACACGCTCCGGTCTACCTGCGCAGGCACACCTGCATAGGTCGCTTATACAAGCAAACCTGAGTGTACATGTAATCATAGGTATTCAATGCTTATACCCAACTCCCGGCATCGGCATGGGAATGTTCCAAGTGTTCGAATGTCTACGATGCACTTCAAATATACCGTCTAAGTATTAGCTCTTACAAAAGTGATTCTGCGCGCGTCATCGATGAGTCCGTCCACGAATCGGCCACCGACGTTTATACGCGCGCGTACTCGTATATTGGTACAACGCGGGCAGAGCCATCGAATTACCCGCCACAGATTTTCGGGTCATCGCCGCGCGGCTCGTTTCATCCGAGAATTACAAGTGTGCGCTCTCGAGCGTAATTCGCGGCGCACGCGTTGCGTCGATGTAAAACGGTGCGTACGGCCGACGTCGATGCGTTTACCTCGTAATCGAGTTTCGTAAAAGCGGCCGGAAATTGGCAGTTTGTAATTTCCATGCGATCTTGCTCGAAAAAAGGAATTGATGTAGATCAGATTGGTAACTGACCGATTGATTTTTAAAAAATATTAGCCGCGGGGATTCGATTGAAGATGAATTATTAGAAAAACTGGTACCGGTCGATATGCACTACCATACGAAGAATATAAGGCAGCAGTAACTTTACAATTCATTTAGTAATTGTTGTTTTAGTGGGTGGGCGAACTGAAGCGGGACAGGGCTCGTATATACGTATAAGCAATGCAAACATTTTGTAAATGGCTGTATTGTTTATACTATTACAAGAATCTGTTTAAGATTCTGACTCCCGAGTCGGAAGTGTACCAGATGTTAAGCTGGTACAATTACAAAATTGCGCGTAGCGCTGATACAGATTATTGAGATAATTAGGGTAAGTACATACCCCCCCCCCCCCTTCAAAACATCGACGATGTATGATAGCACGAATTAATAAAATAGCTCCCTTTCCAAAGTAATCATGTAACAACTTACGAATCACCAAAGATAATGAAAAAATTATGATAAAATTAATGAAATCATTACCGCCAAATTAATGAAAGCAAGTGTGTTGTCAAGGTATGTTGCGTTAATGAGAGAAATAGTACATAATTCCATACAATGGTTAATTGAGGATATATTCTCAGTTTCAGTGGAACTTCTCTCTGGGTTTTTTTTCCCTCTATAATATTTTTAGTCTCTGTAGTAAAGTTTACCATTGTATAGAATTATGTACTATTTCTCTCATTAACGCAACATACCTTGACAACACACTTGCTTTCATTAATTTGGCGGTAATGATTTCATTAATTTTATCATAATTTTTTCATTATCTTTGGTGATTCGTAAGTTGTTACATGATTACTTTGGAAAAAAAGGGAGCTATTTTATTAATTCGTGCTATCATACATCGTCGATGTTTTGAAGGGGGAGGGGGGGGGGGGATATATTATACTCTCCCGACCGGCATGCTCAAGTGGCCGATACTCGCGTCGCCGAGACTGTTCTGTCGCACAATTACGTTTTCTTTTATTTTACAACGATTTATTTTGTTGTTTGGCAATATGTTTGTTTATATGTACTCGAAAGAGCTCTTTCTGCTCTACAAAACTGTTATAATTGTTATTTCGAATAATTAAATTTGCGACGTGTGTAAAGTAACGCGCGGGCGGCGATTTAATACGGCAACTCGTTATCCGTACAACGCCCCAGCCCCGGCCTTTTTTTTATAGAAGGGGAAATGCGTTTAAGCACCGTCTCCGAGTTTGCCCTGCCCGGCCCTGGCCCGGCCCGGCCCGGCCCCGACTCCAGCCTCAGCCTAGCCCCAGCCCAGCAGCAGCAGCAGCAGCAGAGGGCCAGGGCCGGACCAGGGTCGTGCCAGGGCCAGGCCAGGGCCGTGCCATGGTCGTGCCCGGGCCGTGCCAGGGCCAGGCCAGGGCCAGGCCAGGGCCGTGCCCGGGCCGTGCCCGGGCCGTGCCTGGGCCGTGCCAGGGCCGTGTCAGGGCCGTGCCCGGGCCGTGCCCGGACCGTGCCCGGGCCGTGCCCGGACCGTGCCCGGACCGTGTCAGGGCCGTGCCCGGGCCGTGCCCGGGCCGTGCCAGGGCCGTGCCAGGGCCGTGCCCGGACCGTGCCCGGGCCGTGTCAGGGCCGTGCCCGGGCCGTGCCCGGGCCGTGCCAGGGCCGTGCCAGGGCCGTACCCGGGCCGTGTCAGGGCCGTGCCCGGGCCGTGCCAGGGCCGTGCCAGGGCTGAGCCAGGGTCGTGTCGGGGCCGGGCTGGGCCGGGCCGGCGTTGGGGCCAGGCTGGGCCGGGGCCGTGCCAGGCGGAGAAAAGAGCGGCGTGGCGTGTCACTACACATTCATTGTCAGCCGACGTATCGCGTATTAACAGTTTGAAAACAATTGAACATCGAATTTCGCAACTAGAGCGCACTCAATGATAAACGGAAAATCGGTAAAAATGTTCTCAGCCTAGATGACTGATTTAAAAATTATGAATGATAAATAAAATCATCAACATGTAATGATTTTATAATTAAGGTTTCGATAATATTTACATTTTCCCCAGAACAATTCGTGTTCCGTCTCACGACGACTGACGAAGGTTGCATAGCGTCGACCTACGCTATCCCCTCAATAGGTTATTCACGTAGCGTTTTCTAATTACAAAGAGAAAATAAACGAGAGACGTTGCTCTCGGTTCCGCAAGACATTTTGTTTTGTTTACTACTTCGGAGTTCAAAAAAAGGCATTGATCTCGCGATGTCATTATTCAATGTATAAAACACAGAGTTCAAGACCACACGGTTCATACCAAGTTAATCGATTTGTAAACAGTGTATCTCCGTATTATCAATACATCGTATTATTTGAATGAGTGCGGTGTCAATTAATTAGCCAATAGATTGAAATATATCTAAAGGTAGTTCGGGCAAGCCGCGTCGCGTACAATAGCGTTCTTGGGCCTTACAACCCCGAGTAGATTAAATCAAAGAAATCGCGCGGCGACCGAACAATTCGTTCGTGAAAGAAGTCATAAAAATCGTAGATAAACAAACTATGCTGTTTATTCACTGTTTCAGTCATTTTAACGAATCGGTGCAAACCGGATATTATATTCATAACATAGCATTCGACCTGCACCGATTTGTTAAAATTATCGAAACAGTGCATAAACTGCACAGTGTCTACTGGCTGTAAGCCAACTCTAACTACCGACTCGATCTCTGCCGGTATAGATGAAAAATGTATTCTGGTCTTTATCAATCTATCATTAGAGAATAATCAATTTATATGGTGTAACTAAGCATAATTTTGTTTATAACCATACATATATTTATTGAGAAAATTCGATGTAAAAATTGAGGGGTGGAGAAGGCAGACATAAAGATACACGGGTTCTCGCTGCTCACTTTACGCCGAGATGACCGAACATATACCTACTACACGCTTACTGTATTGGTGTACGAAGCAGTACGGAGCGTTCTTGTACGGACGCCGCGTTCCAGTGTGCGAGCCTTCGTACACACGTACATGATGTTCCGACCCGAGCAGAACCGCACAGTTACAGGGACCTTGAAATTTACCGTCGGCTGGGCTTTGTACAAATACCGACTGGTCACGAGTCGTCGCCACAAAGGGAAGAGTACGTGAGTATGAAGGCCGGACGGTGGCGACGCCAGCAGGCTAGTGGTGAAAGCGCGAAAGCGCGAAAGCACGAAACCACGAAATCTCGTATGGATGGATTGACTATTGAACGCAAAGACGTTCCAATTCCTGTATAGATACTCTCGGTCGGAGGGTTCGGTTGGACGGTCGGACGGTTTTATTAATTCGATAATCTCGACCGAGATTATTGATAAAATATTCGCAGGGGACAGCTAGGTATCTGCCCCCCTCCGAAACGATAGCAACTACCTCTTTCAACGTTGCTCTTATAAATACTAAAACGTAAATTTGCATCCGCGAGAATATTCGCCATCTAGCGTCCAACCGGATACTATAGCACGGCTATTTCTCTTTCCAAACCGGTTACCTACCTCACAGGCGTTAAACTTGTTCTATTCCTCTGTAATTTTTTTTATTTTATTCAATTTACTTAACAATTATTAAAATGTTCATCTCATTGAAATAAAAAATTATCTCTGCTGTATGATTGAGATTTTCTACACTTTTAATGTTTTACTTTCACTAATATCTCAATATGTATATCAACTGTCTCATTGTCGATCGACACTGTCGACTAGAGTGTGGACGCGGCAATCGACTTGGTCGATCGACATATTTTGTCAATCGACATGTCGACTGGTTTTCCACGAGTTGTCGGTAAACATCAAAAGGTAGTCGATTCGAACGCAGAGCGTGACGTATTTCGGCAAGGCGGGCGGTATTGTTCCGGCAGTGGTGCGATGACGCTCGTCGTACCAGGCCAGCTCGTCCATACCCAGTAAACAGAAATGTTTAGGTTTCTACCAGTCGAAATCGAAACGTTTGATGAAGATGACATCACTATTCCTTATGCTGCATTCGTCATTATCGCGTTTAAAAAAAAGAAACTATGTATAAGAAGATTTTGGGTTCGACCAAGTCTTGAAAGTAGAAATCGGTATAGTGGCAGTAATCTGATAGAAGATTTAAAAAGAGATAGATGTAACGGTGGATTCAGAAACTTTTTTCGAATGTCGGAAATTGAATTTGAATATTTGTTGCAAAAAATTGGCATGCAGCTGCGTGCGAGGTTCTTCCCGAAACGGAGGCATTTCCTCTGCGTCGAGAGGACGAATCGGGGGATCCGAATTACGGTCCCCGGTCAATCCCTTGCGTACACAGGCCGATTTTAAGGATTATAACCGGCCGGATTAGGACGCTCACATTCTGCGTTCGATTCGACTACTCTTTAACGTTTACCGACAAATAATGTCGATCGACAAAATCTAGTCGACAAACTCTAGTCGAAAGTGTCGATTGACTCTGTCGACTGAAAATGTCGACTCAGTCAGGACGCGCCTTTAGACTTTAATCTGTAATCACAGCTTTCAACAGTTCATGTTCCGCGCCCTCGAGTTCAACTAGGTACCGCGGAACGTAACCGTGTAATCTCACACTTGTGATCAATAAACATTTCTAAAAATACTACCAAATAAAGTTCATGCCGATCGCCGTGTCACTTATTCGTGTTCTCGGGATTTACGACCCCGAGAAGACCTTAACCATCGGTCGCACGGCGACTGTACAATTTGGTAATATCACCTATGTGCTACATAACCTTCAAAATGCTTGACATTCAATAATAAATTTAATCTATTTAGATTTTAATAAAATTAAGAACATTTTTTTTCGCTTCCAGTAAAATTAGGTTATTTGCACACATACGAGATATTCTTAAACCAACGACGACATTATCATTAATATAGTGAGTGCAGTGTTTAGTTATTTGAACACTAGCCGATAAGTTTAAATCCGCCTTGCGGTGTACATTCGGTACATACAGCCGTGTCACGCAATAGTGTCTTCGGGATTTACAACCCCGAGGAGATCTCAAACCTTGATCACACGGCGACCAAATAATTCCCAAGCGATCTTATATATTCGATGAAAAAGACCGTCGTAAATCGGATCGATAACCGTCGGATTGATTTTTCAAAAACATTACCCGCGGGAATTCGATTGAAGATGAATTATTAGAAAAAAATGATAACTTCCATCGCGTCATTGAGGGTCTTACATGGTGTTCGGTAGCAATTTAAACTTCTAGAGGGAGAAAAAAGGCAGTTTATAATTCCCAAGCACTCGTATTCGATAAAAAAAGATCGTCATAAATCGTATCGTTAACCACCGATTGATTTTTCAAAAATATTACCCGCGGAGATCCGATCAGAGGCGAATTATCGGAAGAAATAATAATTTCCATCGTCATTGAGGGTTTTACACGGCGTTCGGCAGCAATTCGGACTTCCGGTTCGCGCGAGAAAGTCGAAAGAGGGGGAGGGCTCGATCGCGCGCCCTGCCAATTTAAATTAACTTCGGCTCGTCCCGCAGCCACGGCAGCGGCGGCGGCGCGGTGTTGCAAATTGAAGAATGCAATATCTGGGCACGCGGTACCCACGCTTCCTTAATACCCCACAGTCAGCTATCCGAAGAACCCTCTCGGGCGGTTAATCCGGAGTCAGCTGCCGGAAAGGAATGGAACCCATTTTCGTAGCCTGGAGCTGATATCTGCCATCTGGCAATATTTCAGCGTTTAAGGCAAATCTGTATATTGGGCGGTGGAGCTGGCCGGGGAGGGAGGGAAGGGAATGAAAGTGAATGGGAGAAAGAGGCCGCGAAAGCGAGGGAGAGGATGCGTAATTGAAGTAATTAAAAATAAACGGAAGCCCCTGTCGCGCTCGTGTCTTGACGCCAGGATAGTTGGATCACACAGGACGAATTATACGCAATAAAGTAAAGGAGATAAATAAAATGCAAGCATCATCTAGTGGCTGCCGGGAAATATGTACAAAGGACCTCTCCTCACCCTGTATATCGAAGCTGCACGGTATCGCGCTAAACTTTTAAGTCGTTTCTCTTCGATACACCATTCCCTGGATAACGCCGCTCTTCCTCTCTCTTTCTCTCACTCTGGCATCCGCGTGTACTCAATTACGCAAGACTGCAAGAGTCGCAGAATATTCATTAACGGGGCGGAGGAAGTTGCATCTCGAAAGTTACGTCCCGGGGCGCGCGTCGCGGACGCTCGTCACTTTACTACCTCGCCGGAAATGTGACAAACATCGCGCCCGTGGCACGAGGAGCTTTGGCGAGATGCTGGCACGAAGACGGCGGAAGGGTGGAATGTATATCCGGAGAGTAGCGAGGGCGAGATGGAAGAGAGAGAGAGAGAGAGAGACAGAGAGAGAGAGAGAGAGAGACAGAGAGAGGGAGGGAGGGAGAGGCAGTTTGGAGGAACAGAAAGGGCGAGGGAGCAGAGAAGGAAGAGAACAAAGTTTTAATTGGTCTTGAAAACGAGTGGTTGTCGCATTTAAAACAATCTCCGAACTTACTCGGCCGGTCGTACAGCTCCCTCTCTCTCGAGCCCCCGCGTCATCTCCTCTCCTCTCATAAATAACTCACGCGTGTCCGCCGCGCCCTCCTCCGCCCCCCCCCCTTACTCTCGCATCGCGCGAGCTACTCTCGCAACCGGACGTTCGGTCACGTCGCGCCGTCACGACGCCCTGCGAGCCTCCGTCGTTTTCCTCTTCGCGGAGGAAAACGAGAAGCTTCGATTTTCCTGCGAGAGAGAGAGAGAGTCTCGAACTGGCTTCTCCCGATCCGTTGCGCGAATTCTCGCTTCGAAATGCTTTTCCTTCACCCACCCACGCCTCGCTGAACGTCGTGTAAGTGGATTCTCCGGTCGTACCGTCCGCAGGGAGTGCCGCGAGAGGACCGAACGAGCGTGACGACCTCTCGTCTCGGCACGAGACTCGTTGGACCCTCGCGAGTCTCTCTTTCTCTCTCGCTTCTCCGCTCCTTGCGCCGGGCCACCTTCGTCCCCTCGCTGCCACTCTTCGACACCCCCGTCAGTACCAGGACTGACAGGCGAAATTTGTGAACGATCGAACAAGTGTTTCCGTTGCGCCAAACGTCACTCTCTGGCTCGGCGTCACGCGTGATGTTCGGCTCGCCTTGGATGCGACTAGACGTCAACGAAAATAGCTTTCTTCTTTTTATATGGTACAGATCTCGATTCATTTCGATATTTCTATACATAGGAACGAACGATTAATCGCCAAATTTTTATTTGGAAAAAACCGATGACGTGATGCGAACTCCTCGACGAGATCGGCTAAGATTCGAAGGGAAGGCATCCCCGAACGCACGTAGCGCTGCTCCTTCACGAGCAGCCCCGACATGCACGTCCGCGCGCTCGCGGAGGGGATGCAGAGAGGGGGTGGTGGGTACTAAAAAGACAGGGAAGAAGGAGACGGTCGTTGTAAATGGAATGGAAATCCATTCCCGGCGGAAATCGAATTACGCAAGAGATATCGTCGCGGGAGCTTGCGCGCGCATGACTTATGACATGTCTGTATATCGAAAGACGACAATGGCTCTTGACTTTCCGTGGTCGCGTCTCGAAGGAGTACTCTCCCTTTCGGTCTCGGAGTCTCTCGAGATTATCGATTAAACGCGCAGTCACAGCGTTGTAACTATGTAGGCGCGTATCGCAAGCTCGACTTGAGATGTGTGCGCGGGGTGGGGCGTTGGAGGGTAGATAGCGTTCGCTAATAATAAATTACTCCGGCCGAGAGAGAAGGAGACGCGTGTATATGGAGAGGGTACGATCGACTATGAGGAGTAGACTTAAGAATATACCGGGATACAAAAATGTTGGCAACACGATAATTCGGTGTTGGCAACACGATAATCCGGTGTTGTCAACATGTATCCGGCCGACTTGCAACTCGCCGACGGATGCTCGGCAACAGCCAGCATCCCGAATGTAGGTACAAACCGGGATACAAAATATGGCAACATGTTGGCAACACGAGTATCCCGTCGACTAGCGACAATTTAATTGCTACTAAAAATTGGTATTTTCCGATGATTTTTGATTTGTTTTAACTTAGCGGATACTTTTCAACCGCTTCAACAAGCTTCATACAGAATTCTTATTCGCCGGTTTTGAGCATTTTTCTCTAATAAATATTAACATAAAAATCCAAACGTCTACGACGATATTTTTAAATAGGTACCCATACACACAGAATTGTCGGTTTATCTTGTCGGTGAACGAAGGGCCTAAATAGCGCTTTCGGTACCAACCGACGTTCCGTCTGTCGTGCTAAAACGCATGTTAGTGGACGGCAGCAGTTTTTCCCGTCGGTCTGGACTGACGGGTCAGCCTGACAGTTCGATCTGGCGCGTGGCGCGCCCACTGACTGAAAGGTAAAACTGCCGGTTCGAACCGCGCCGTTCCAAACCGACAGTTCGACCTTTGTATGTATGGGCACTTATTTGCATCCTCCTTGACAATATCGAGGGTTTCTTGGGTTATTGGGGTGGTCCATAATACCCTAACTAGAACCCTAACTAGAACCCTACCCTCTAATAAGAAATAGCAGAACTAGTTTATCGCACCTGCAACTTGTCGTACAAATTATCAACAATTTGTGACCGGGAGGAGGTTTCTTGTTCAATAACATCAACAATGTCAGCAATACTTGCAAGTTAGGGTATTGTGGACCACCCCAATAACCTAAGAAACCCTCGATATTGTCAAGGAGGATGCAACTGAGCTGGGAGCCTCTTAGGTATTTATAGTATTGCACCGCTGTTTTACTACCGAGAGCCGAGAGCCGGGGACCAGGACTGAGGGCCGAGAGGGTCGGCGCCATCTGGCGTCAGACCGCCACAGCGTGACGGGTCGCCACAGAGCTATAGATGAGCGAGGAGATAAAGCACGCGTGTTAGGACTTTACAGGTCTTCTTAGACTTCACCAGGTCTACTCAGTTTTAACCCTTTCGCTTCGGCAGTCGAGTCCGCCAAAGTGCCATCACTGAACGGAAGCACACGCCAGAAATGTGCACAGTGCGCGTGGTTTTGTATATACGTTTTCTAAGTCTTAAATATCAACTGTGCTTAATACAATCGTTGCTCTAATATGATACGTATAGTTCACATTTTTAATATGAAAAAACTTATACAAAATTATATTAGTTATTCTAAAAACACTAGACCAATTACAGTTAACATATTTTTAGGTATTTACATATTTACAAGTCTTTACGATTAAACGTTTAATCTATTATGTGAATAAAATCAACAACAAATATTTTTCCGATAACGAATAATTTATCATTGACTACAGATGGTACTTCTATACACATCATATGTGGATGCCGGAATGTTCCGTCGCTCGTACACACAAGTCGTCGTCTTTTTCAGGGGTAAATTTGCGTAGTAAAGTCTATTAGCCCACTAGTCCTTACATCGTTGTAAATGTTCTAGGTGCGCTATACACTTTCCTCAATGTATCTAACAAAGTTGTATCGATATTTAAAAAAATAATAAATCTCTTATTTTAATTAATATGTATATGGTTTCCCATTAGACATGCTCATCTCTTAGGGAATTCATATTACGTGAAATGTGAAAAGGCTTCATAATTCCACATTACGTATGACTACGAATTGGGAGAAAAGTTTACATTGATTCGAAATATTTAGAAAAACAATTGTATTCATTCTAAATTACTACTAAAATAATTATCAATTAATACTGGACTGTAACCATCCAATGTAATTAGTTTATTCAATCGTTTTGTAATAATAACTACTTTGAGGAGATTCAATCACGCTCAACACAAACTATGATAGCAATTTCAATTAACCTCGTGTATAAAATCTGATTTCGTTAGTCGAGAGAACACGAACGATATATGAATAATCTTATTTCGTGTTCACGATATTCCCGCAATCTCATAAACAACGAATAGAAATATAACCTATATTGTACGAATTCGTCTTTCAACTAACTCTTATAATTTACAACTAAAAATGTACACATTTATACAATTTCTTTCAGTTTCTCTCTACTAGTAGAACGTAACAAAGACGCAAAGACATCATCATTCGTGAAATAATATATTTTTGTAGTGCTGGATTTATCATACAAAGGAATTGTTAATCGTAGAGACAAAAATGATTTAAGGTGAATTTTTCGTAATCATTAACTTTGAGTGATTTTATAGAGAAACATTTTGCTCCGCGTTAACATTAGTATGCATTTACCAAAATAGCTGCGTGACGCGGTAGTAATTCTTAGAATGTGTATTTGTACACAATAAAGTGATACCCTTACAGCAGACTGATATAACTGAAAAACTACCAGACATTAATAACAAAAGAGAAAGGATGGAAGAATATAATAGCTCTTATGATATTATGAAATACGTTTAAATACAACACTTCATCAAATTGAACCATGTCAAAATTATATTATACATTAAATCTCATTAATTTTTTATTTTTTTGTTGTGACAGTACGCACATTTGTGTAAGCCGTAAATTATTTCTGAAGCTGCAATTCAGAAATTCATGTACCACTGATAATTGTACGAATGACTCAGAATGTAATGAGAAAAATAAATTGTATTACTAGCTCGCAAGACAAATGATTTCTCATGCTTATTTCATCCCGAATCAAATACACCAACTGAATCACACGCATGTACCGATCGAAGCTGATTTTTCGTGACAAACTCTTTTTCTCCCTTCGTAAGTAATAAAAAACGATAAATGAGGTACCACTTTAAATATGAAGTTTTCAGCTTTTGACGAATTGTTAATTTACAATTGAAGGGCTTATTGGAAAAACGTGACAAGCCACAAAATCATTTTATTGAGAAGACGAACTTTGAAGTTACAAAAAAATCTGTAAAATGCATATTTGATTAATATAACCCCTCAGTGTTCTTAACGGATGTATTCTAGTTTATATATTAACGTCTACAATCTTAAAGTATTAAAAGAAAATGCAGAGGACTACTACAAAGTAAACTGTTTATTTTTGAACAGAGTGTGGCTTGTCACGTATTTCCAATAAGCCCTCCAATTGTACATTCTATTATTTGTTCAAAAATCGAAGCTAAGAATTGATTTTCAGTAAAGAAAAGTTATAGTCTACAATCATTCCATATCTTCTGCATCTACGTTCCCGATCTTCTGTCGTCTACAGAATTTTCGCACAGGCTCATTAGTATTACTTACCGAGTTTACTTGCACCACTTACCAGAGCCAATCCCGCATGTCGCATTGATCTGTATAATCTTCACGATCGAGTAATCCATCTTATCCTGGTACATATTCTAGAATAGCTGGCATACATATTATATGTATATATACGTACGCGTATCTGTATCGTTGAGAGAAATAATTTAACGACACTCAATGTAGCTATACGCGTCAAATAATCGCCTTCCAAGTTCTACGATGGAGAGTGATGCACTGATAAAGACACATTGCCGTCGACACTGTGAGGCATGTGTTCCGATATGTGTATACAAAAGATATTGAACGATATAAAAGTGTAAATCGCACTGCAGACTTTATATGGAGTGCGACTGGTTCGACATATATACTTGCGGTTTCGTCTAAACATACATGTATTCCATGAAATAGAAGAGGCGAGGAGGAAAGCGACGTTTATTCGAGAGTAAATCGAATCGCGAGTACAAATCAAAGACGGTTGAAGCGTTGGCGTTGAAAAATCGTATGTCTATCTCGATCGATTCGTCTTGCGTCTACACTAAGAAAAAAAAAGATTAAAAATTATTCTGTTAGAAGGATAATCGGAATACGAAAGGTAAAGTGGATTGAAAATTATTCTAAGGAACGTTAAATTTTATACCCTCTGGAAGGATAATTTTTGATCTGTTTTACCTTTCGTACTCAGATTATCTATTTAACAGAATAAATTTTAATCTTTTTTTTTCTCAGTGTACGGGATGAAGCTTATCGAGCTCTACTATATATTGAGAAAAATAACTTATTTAAAATGACAAAATGCATCTGGTTACACGAGTTTAATTATTATAACAAAAATACTAGTAAGTTGTACTAAATATTTATAATATTTAGTTATTCCAATTACATGTCTAGTTATTCTAACCAGAAAATGTCCAGTCTAATCAAACAGATGGACGATCCACATTTCACCAAACAGTTCAGCTATTATAATAAAAATACTAGTAAGTTGAAACAAATATTTAGTTATTTTAACTACATGTTTAGTTCTCTTAACAATATTTCTAGTTATTCTAAGCAGAAAATGATCAGTCTAATCAAACAGATGGAGGATCGATATTTCACCAAACGGTTTGGTTATTATAATAAAAATATTAGTAAGTTGAACCAAATATTTAGTTATTCTATAACTACATGTTTAGTTCTCCTAACTATATTTCTAGTTGTTCTAACCAGAATATGATCAGTCAAACCAAACAGATGGAGAGGATCCATATTTCACCAAACGGTTTGCTCATGTAGTCTTCAGGATTTTGGTGTGATTGAACAAGTTATTTTCCTCAGAGAGTAGTTTCACGAGGGCGAAAGTGCCGGCGAAAAAAAACAATTTCCCGAGCAGTTCCGGTCCCAGAAAATCGGACTGTACACACGCAACGCGGATAGACACTTCGGCGACATTAATTTTAAGCGCCTTAAGTACACGGCGGCGCTCTCTCTCTCTCTCTCTCTCTCTCTCTCTCTCTCTCTCTTAGCTCGTATATTATATTTACCTCAGCCACACACCGCTCCTCCCTCGGCCGCGCGGCTAACGACCGATCGTTAAACGAGCCGACGAATCGGTCGAGGCTCGTCCCAGTTCTTGAAGTGAACGATTGCCGGACGATTCCTCGAGCGCGCGAGAGGCGGTAAAGGAGTCGACAAAAAATCGTGCCGGAGGCGCTCCGCGAACGAGGGCGAGAGCGGAGGCCGGCGGAATTGTCTGGGTCCCGCGATTCTCGGCCGGTGAAATTGATGGGAAGGACAGAAGTTTAGTGCGCCTCTATATATCTCCGGGAGCTCTCGCTCCGGGGGAGTCCCGAGCCGCCGCGGCATTGTGCCGCCTCCGGTTCTCGCGGCTTGTAACTTTGGTAACGCCATGAGGGGGTGGAGAGGGAGAATGGAAAGAAGGGAGCCGCGTTCGGTGACGCGGAAAACTCGCGTAAGACCGGACGTGTCAGTGGAGAGGGACACGCCCGTCGCGGAAGCTCGTCAGATGTTTTTAAACGCGCCTAAACGCCGTGCCGAATGTGGGCTTACAGGCCTACCGGGTGACTTCGTGGACTCGCGCTGCCTTTGGCGCGGATGGAGCGCTTCGAACGGGGGCCGAAGATCGACGGGCGGAGCATTTGGGTGATGGGTGTTCGGTCGGTCGGTCGATCGGTGTGTCGAGTTGCGAGAGACTCGTGGGAGGCACAGATCGATGGTGAGATAGTGTGAGAGGAATACACAGATGGGTGGCAAGGTGCAGAGGTGAGAGGGGAACGGATGGCGTCGGAAGGAAGACACGAGGATGAAGGGTGAACCCCGGCGGAGAAGCGAGACTGAAGTGGGATGCGGAGGGAGAGTACCGTGTCTTAATAGGCGGCGACGACGAGGACGCCGAAGGAGGAGAGAGTTGTAGGAGAGGGGAGAGGAAGCGCGAGCCCAACCCCCGTTACATCCCTTTCTCCGGTCACGCCAATATTACTTACCACCCCCCCGGAGAGTGATAACTTAATTGATGCACGGACGACTTCGAAGCTTCGTAGACCCCGTCTGTGCAATATCGGTCGATAGACACGGTCCCTCGATTCGAGTAATCGATCTCGCTCGTCCCTTCGAGTGTTTGACCCGAAATCGAGCGGTAAATTCCAGAGACTTCCCGCCTAATTATGCTTCAATGGCGACATTGTGACTCGAACCGTCGCGTCGTTGGCTTCCGAAAATGTCTGCTCCGAGTAGAAGCGGTACGTAAAGACGATTATCTCGTTATCTGTGAACTTTTTCTCTGTACAGCTAGAGAACTTTTTTTCAGAACAAAGTGAAATCTATAAGAAAGTATTCTCTGCCTCGTCAAATCAAAAGTTCGCAGGTACCTACATAACAAGAAAATCGTGGTTAAAAATTGGAAGCGGTTCGATATCCTTTATTTAAAGCACAATCCTATCTATCAGTTCCTCATGCGATCATCGATACACTTACGTGTATTTATCGTCGTCAGATAGTCGACAATGAAACACGCCCAAGGAAAATTAAGAGTGTACCGAATTTTTTTCCCAGCGAATGCGTATAACAAAGCAGCGGTGGATTTCTCAAACTCTCTCTTCCCGCGAGTCTGCTCGCGCGAAAACGCGGAAACGACTCATATCCGGTTGCCGCGGATGTATAGGTATACCTATACGCTATACGCTCGTATACTTGGGACGGGCTCCGGCGGCTGCGGAGAAAGCAAGAACGAGAGCCCCCGTAACGACGGGTATCGCCGCTCGAGGAGTGGTGCGGGTTAGTCATGGTCGTTACGGTTCGACGGCGCGGGGGGCGCGGAGTTCGCGGGGTGGGAGCAACAGGGGTTGGGCGAGGGAACAATGCAATTTGCTGCAACAAATGTGGCAATCGGCTCGCGGAGTGATCGACGCGAAGAGAGGGGCGCAATGAACGAGGAGAAACAGAGGAAAGCGCATCGATTGAAAATACCCACCGAGCTCTCGTCTGCGAACCGCACCCCTCTGTACCTCACTCGCTCGTATCCCCACTCCACGTTGGCGAAGGACGCGCGCGTTTAGCTATCTGGCGTGGTTTGCGCGCGCGGGGAGAAGAAACCGCGTTCGTTCTGCGTTTCCCTTGCGAAAGCATCACGCGGATGCGACGTTGCATACAGACACACGAACCTGAGCTTTATCCGAGCTACTTTTCCCTTCTCGAACACCGTGAGAAGTATATCTCGCGGCGTTTGAGAAGGGAAAGGGACTTTTCCGTGATCCGTAAAGGTACGTACAAACCGGCCAACAAAGTGTTGGCAACATGTTGGCAACATATGTTGGTAACATGTTGGCAACATGTTGGTAACATGTTGGCAACACGTTGGCAACAGGTTGGCAACAGGCGGAACAAGTTGGCAACATAGATGTTGCCAACATCAACTCGTATCTGGATACAGTATTACAACGAGCTTTGACAAAGGTATATTTATTTTACAGTTTCAAGATATTAATTTTCATGAAACTCGTACAATCAAATAGGTCGGTTTTGAACGTATAAAATAAAGTGAAAAAACTGTTTTCATGAGAAAAATGTATATTTTATTAGCATGGGGTCCACTGGACTCCGTGTGACCACTATGGATTAATAAATTATTAATAAATTGTCTGTCGTATATTCGCTCAAATGCTCTTCGCATTTCGTCCGTAGACCGGCGTGAAGGAGAAATTCGACACTCCTCGGGCCGTTAAAGCCATAAATTAGATCCGGGAAAGTTCCTCATTACCACAGGGTCGAAGAGCGACCAGTTAGTTTGAAAACTTGCGAGCGACCGGAACAGTTCGCAAATAAAGTTAATGCATTGTTTGTTTTCCCTTACCAATTGGTATAATTTTATTTATCCTAAACCCACCACGCAAGATTAATTTGGCGCGTAGTCCGTCGCGCAAAGACGGAACATTGTTTATTAGAATAGATATTGCGGGAAACGGCTTATTTCGATTCGTCCGTTAATTAACCTTTTCTGGAAAGGGTGTGCGACGGAAAACAGACTCTAGTCTTTATGACTGTCCCGTCGTTTGACGGAAAGGATCGGAAGCGTTGAACCCCGTCCGCGACGGTCCCTGCCACATGTGGTCCCTGCCGGGCCGTGTCAAGTGGGCGGTAGTATATTTATTTGTATGTACTAGCTTTGCTCCCCAACCCCCGGGGGGTAAGTACCTGGCTCCGCGCATCGGGTCCCAAGGTCGCCGGGGTTTTCGGCGACATGGTTTTATCCACGCATTTATTAAAAAACTATTTTATATAATAATATATAATAATAAAAAAGGAGAAGGAAAGGATTTGATCCAGTCAGTATTTTGACATACCGTGCCGATGACGCGATTAACCACTTTCGTGCGTGGGTCGGAAAATTTACCGTCGCCGCGGCGACGATCCTGTCAAGAAATTTGCGTAGCGGCGGCGACGGCGGGAGTAGCTGAGCAGACGAGGAATCCAATAAAAATTATATTATAGTCGCGGAGAGTTATTTATGATCGATGTGCTATTAAAAGTATTAAAAGAGGTATGAATCGACTTTCTGAAATTCCGTCCCTTTTGCGTGGATGTTGCGAGGATGTTGTCAACTTTTCCCATTTGAAATGGGAAACACGGATACCAGCAACAGGCGACCATTCTCTTTGATGTCATGCTGCCCGCTGTTGCTAGTCGACGGGAGACACGTGGGGATGAACGTGTTGCCAACATGTTGCCAACATTTGTTGGCTGGTCTGTACTGCTACGCTGTCGACGAGTATCCACCGACGAGTTGCCAACATGTTGCCAACACCGATATCGACGTGTTGCCAACATGTTGCCAACACTTTGTTGCCCGGTTTGTACGTACCTTAAAATTCTCTCACAACCGGCAAGATTTTCACAATTCCCTGATCGCTATAGTCGGCGTTAATAATTTATTGCTCCGACGCCGAGATGACTGTGTCGCAAAATATGTCGAGCGAGAATATGGGGATGGAGAGTCGATGATATTATTATACGATAATTGAAAGGAGCACTTTATCTCGGTTATCGCTAAGCGCGTCTCGACAGCGGGAGGTTCGACGGACGGGGCATCGGCGTCGGCGGAAGAGTGGGAGCGCGCACACACACAATTAACGTTATAATATTTCACGAGACGTTTCACAAATCGGTGACGATCGTAACGGCGATTTAGCGGGAACACATTGACCTCTGAGTATTTCGATTCACTGCGACGATCGAGGGTTAATTCGAATTGCACAATTTTCCACATTACAATGGCCCATAAATATCTGCATATCCGCAATATGACGTCGATACGCGTGCACGAATACGACGGCATATGAGAAAAGGAGATAAAACCGGAAACACTGTTTCATCCACACATCACTCCTACTTCAGATACTTTCGAGAGCCCTCGGCGATTCGCGGAGGCGAAGTAAAAATTTTCTTCCCCCTGATGCCTACGGAAAACCCGAACCCCTAGGTATATACCGTAGATTATCGTTAAGACAATTTTATTCAAACGGGAATAGCGGAGAGGATCCGTTTATATCGCTGCAACGTCGGAGAGGCCGCGAAGAGCGAGGGAGAGCAGCAGCTGGAGGGAAAGGGCGAACGGGGGAGGACGAAGTTCGGACGGTTGTTTGAGTGTCGGTGCGAGGGGTTGTGAAAATGAAGTAAAGAAGCGAGAACTACCCGCGGGAAAGGGATAATCTCTGTTTATCTTGTAATTCTCGCGTAATGCCATTATGCCGTGCTCGGCCCGTGGGATTCCCGACATTACGGTTTTTAATCTGTGCCTCTCGCCCGGGGGAAAAATAGGGAACGAGGGATTTTTCTCGCGGAAAAATAGACGACGAAAGCTTCGAACGATTTGGTCGGTCGCGAAAAGCGGCATCCGGACGATGCGATGCTGGCTCGTAAGAGGATCGTTACGAAGGCGCGTTTTCAGAGCGAATTAAAAGTTGTCCTTTTTCCCCCGTGGAGCTTTAATCGCCTTTCGCCGAGAACAACGACGAGCGTTAATACGAGGAGGGGGGTCTGGATATTAACGCGCATTGGAAGGTAGCTAAAGTTACGAGATTGCTTACACGAATTCTCTTCGCACGAAATGACGCGTGCAATCGGCCTCGTGTACAGAGGGCGTTACCCCTGGGACGCGCCGCGTATAACGAACCGACGCAGTCGTCCGCACTAATTAATACCAATTTCATGCGTGCCACACTTTGTACTGCTCGGCACGTAAATACTGCCGAATACAGGCGTCGATGACAATGTCGGCGTTTGTTTCGCGCCGCGTCGACTTTGCCGAGGTGTATATGAATTCAGCGAGCGATAATTGGCTGATGTGTACGACGAGCGAATTGTGATCGGCGGACAGTATAAGCCGGGGCTCGAATCCATTTGCGCGACGCGGTAACATTATTAATCCCGGTAGTAGAATAGTGATTATAACCAATAATTCGAAGATTATTAGGGAGCAATCATTCGGTCCAGGGAATCGCGGTGGCGTGTGTAGCCGTGTCTGGCTTCAAACGGGACGATCTACTGCAGCTACGCAGGAAGTTTTCGCGTTGCTCCGTTGAAGCGATAAGACGGAGCATGTGTCCTTTCTTTCCTACTTTTCAAATAATATTTTCTTGCCGCCAGGACAAAGTGCTAGCTTCTCCATTGTCCCTAACTGCAATTGCATTCCGCGGTAACCAAGGGCCAATAACTCGAACCTTCCACGTCACTCCGTTCTCCCCGGTGCACCTGCGATCCCCCCCACTGCGCGTGACCTCGAAAATTCCAATTTAATCTCGAAGCGCCGATCCCCTAAATTTATACGATTTTCGAGATATCCGCACCGAGGAGAAGCCGAAGCGAGTCGACTGCAGTAACACGACCGATAAAACGAGAGAGAGAGTGCGAAGATTCAATTTCCCACGGGGTTCCTTTATTTACCCCTTGCGAGCATCTCGCGTGCACGCGTCGGTAGCGGCGCTTTATCGAATCAACCACTTTACAGTAATTGTTCGGACTAATAAAAAGGAGCGCCAAGTTTTATAGGGCAGTACAGTGTATACGGAGAGGCGCAACGGGGAGAAACAATGGGCGATGAGGCAGGAGCGAGCGGTGTGTGGCGGCGAACAAGTGTCCTGGGAATACCTATTGTTTTTCTCTCATTCTGCTTACGCGGCATTAATACCACTCATAACAGAGTGTCGCGCAAAGCGAGTGTATGTGCGCGCGCGAATACGCACACACGGGAAGCCTCCTTTCGACCCGTTTAAAGCGGTCGATTTCGTGAAAAACCCTTTGTTTATATTTCAATTGGGAACGATGAGGCGGTTGTACTCACTCCGGATATAGTAAGGAAATCGAATGATTTGAAATGAAATCAACCCTTAGATCCATACGAGTAGATAGAGTCTGCGGGACCCGGCAGTAAAAATGTTGTCATGGTTTTTACTCTTGGTAGATATGATGCGAAATCTTCCTAAATCTTGTCGTTTCCATATAATCTATTCTTGATATTGTGGCGACCCGTCACGCTACGACGGCCTGCCGCCAGATGGCGCCGACCCTCTCGGCCATCGACTCCGCGGCTCCCGGCCCACGGCTCTCGGCTTCTCGTTAGTGCCCGACAACGGTACAGGTATATAAGAGCTCCGTCTCTCACGAAGGAGTCACGGAGCGTTTAGACGCAGGAGTCGGCCTAGGCTTACTGACGAGTCCACGGGCCGACTCCAGGGCGAAACGCTCCGCCACGAGATGGCGAACTCACTTTTCGTTCGCTTTAGCTGGTATTTCCTTTACTGGCATGTATTGGCATGATTTTCTTAAACTTTCATTTTTCAAAGTCTCCCTTGAGTCTTGTATTCTTCTAAAGTGACTGCATCTTTACATCATTCCATAATTTACATACGCTTGACATTTTCAATCTATTATGAAAAGAAAGATAGCGAAATATTATAATTAGTATGTCGAGCATTAAAAGAATTGGATGCGGCTCCTGACTATTAGCTGTTGTTTTCCTCCCCCGCCTCTTCCTGCGATCAAAAGCTTCTTCTTCTTCTTCTTCTCGGGTACCGTAGATAGCTCATTTTCAATAGCCTATATCTAGGCAACCAAGCGCGCTAAGCACGTGATCGTGGCCGAATTTCGTGGAATCCCGATTTTTGCGTACCTCTTATCGCAAAACTGCACTACTTTCGCTACGACCCCACCCTCCACTCTGATTCAACGGTTAGGTAAACGGAATCCTTCTGGGATCGACGCTCGTAAAGAGATGCATAGGATGGCTGGCTCGCGTTAGAGCAACGAACATAATATATAATATATGTATGCCTGCATCTTTATACGTAATCGCGATGTATAAATTTAACCAGACGTACATACATATACGCGCGAAGAATGCGAAAGAAATGATTTTACGTGAGGAACATTAAACATTTTGCCGTGCGTCATTTTAAAAAAGGTCCTAAATATAAACGAAATAATCCCCAACTAAATTAATCCGCATCGAGATCATCCCGTGATGCTGTAACATTCGATATACGGTCCATAAATCAACCAAACGCCCAATCTCGATATTTCTATCGAACCACAGATTCGCTCCTGATAACCCGTGAGTAGTTAAGCTAGGCGGGTTCGGGATCAACAATTTAATTGTTTAAACAATTTAAATCATTTGTTTAAACAATTACCCCCACTATCGGAGCCCTCCCCCACCGCATCATGTAGGTTGCGGGAAATTTCAAACAGGGTTAGGAAGCCGACAACCCGACTTATGCAGTGGAGTGAAATTTTTCTGCACGTACGCATCTGAGGGTTAACAGCGTTGAATATTCCAAAGTACAAAAAGGTTTTGGGTTCTCCAATATTTTGTGGGGAAAAAAAGCGATCGCATTTCAATATCAATCAATTATACGCTCGCTCTAAATGAAACGCATATCAAATTTTCTATCGTCCTCGGATGCACGCAGTTCTCGATAATTTGCTCGCGTCAATTTTACGGGAAAATCAACGCTGCGTTGTTTTCCTGCTAAAATAAATACACGTCCATCCTGTTTAGTAATAAAATACAAATAGACGAGACGTTCCGCGGACGTGGTTCAGCGCTGCCGTCGGTTCGCGTCGTGTACACGCGTTGTTAGCCGCGCCCGGCTCTCCCGTCGCTTCTTTAAAATGCAAACCGCGCGACATAACTAACTACGTCTGGGACGACGGTGCAGCGGCGGCGCAGCGAGTTGAAGAGGCAAACCCGTCGTCGTCGTCGTCGCGGCGCTCCGAGGGAGGACGTAATATGCGTGCGAATACCTCTGTTTTAACCGGGTCAGCCGGCACTCAAGGCGCTCTTATTACCCGGCACTTAAATATCGTCGCGGAACGAGCAGCAGGTTTATTACGTTTTTGACAGGAAGAGTGTACGTCGGCGGTAGATTGAATCGAGCTGTGGGACGCGGAGAGGGGAGGGGAGAAGCGCCCGATCGTAATATTCAATCGGTGCGCTCCTTTCGACCACCGCGAAACGAGAGAGAGATGCTCGAATTTTTCTCGCGTCGGATGCAACGACGCCGCGTTTCGACGCGCGGATCGTCATTGTCCTCGCGCAGTTTTCGTCGTGCTCCCTTTCTCTGCCCGCAGCGGCGAGTCGTCGAGAGCCGAACGAACGGTCCATCCTACTTTTCCGTGTGCGGTACATGAAAATCTCTGACGGACACGCCTGCAAACGCGTCCATCACGATTCGCGCGCGGTTCTGTCGGTGCGCGAGGGCGTGTATGCATTGTTTTCGTTTTTCGAGCGGCCGCGTAAACGGGGTTGACGGAGGGGGGAGACGCGCTGTAATAGCTCTTAATAGACGGGAGGAAAGAGACGTCGCGGAATTACAGCTTGATTTATTTAGCGTCAGCGGCAGATGTCGTATAGCGCGTGGGATATCCGCGCCGGAAAAAAATAGTTTCACGAATTTCGAGTAGCTTCTGTCGCCCGTTGGCAAGGTTCATACAAAGAATGTCTACTCGTGTTTCTACGCGACACGCCGCTATCGACCGAAGAGATTTTAGCTAAGCGACTCTCCTCCGCTCGATTCGAAGCTAACCCTAGATATATTTAGACACGGAGGAGCGCGCGATTGTTTCCCCCTTCATCTCCGAATCTTCGTGTATCGGCTGGTTAGCTCAAGAACTCCAGCTAACCGACTCGAACTCTCCAGATATTCGGCTGTAAACGTAGATACGCCGAATCGAGAACGGAATTTGCGGCGAGTCTAACCGGGGCTCTGTATACACCGCGGAGGACTACAATTCGGTCGATGTCTCTCAGTGTATAATGACGAAACTGTGCTCCGAATCTCGCCAATGAATTTCCATGCATTCGCGGGATTATCGGCACGAAATAAATATCGGATTAGCCGGAACGTTTGTGCTGATTTTTCGTAGATGGCATTAGGAGAGGTCTGAATGTATCAAAGGATGGGATTCTGTATCGATAGAATTCTGTTGTCGCTATCGTTGCTCATGTTTTATTATACTTGAAGTGTATCGATACGGAATCCCACCCCTGAATGGTCGAAAACAAATGAAGGGTCCAGTGGAAAGCGATGAGATTCAATTTTTTTCAAAATCGATAATTTAGCGGCATCTGTTAGCTTGTAACATGAAGTATCAACATACTAAACCTTACAGGGGACAAACAATGAGATTCCACTAAAAACTGTGGTTGAAAATAGGCGGCACAGTGGACTCTCCCGCGCGTTGTGAAACTTTAAATGTCGTGTTTCTCAACTTTTAGAAATATAGAACCTCATCGTTTTTCCACTGGACCCTTCAAATAATATGTGTATATCTCTTAAAAGGTGATACTTCAGGCGGGGGTGCTTGTAGTACAAAATCATATATATGTAATTTAATAAATATATACGTATATAAATTTAAGTGAGTTGCCTTTGAATTTTTCTTAAAAATCTCAGCACGAACTTTCCAGACAATCCAATAAATCGATCCCTTTCAATTTCCTCGAGACATACGTTAATACGCGATTCGTCGTTATTCTCCACACTTTCCCACTGTACAAACGCGTTTACTTCCGCAGCTTTGCACGTAGCGGATAATCAAATTCATTTCGACGATGATATTTGTCTCGTTAAGTACATACGCGTTGAGATACCGCGCGATTCCGTAGACGTAGTCGTTCGGATAAATGACTTTCCGAGCTGCAATCTTCCGCGACGAGATCGTGTGCGATGTAGAAATGAGGGGGGGGGGGGAGTAAGAGGAAGCTAGAGAAGAGCCGGAAGAAGGGAGTGCAGCGAGGATGAGGAAGTGGATACCCGAGAAAGAGATGCTGCAATAAGAGTAAATGGGAGGACACCGAGTTGACGACTCGAGTTTACGAATACTACGTTCGTAAAGGAAATCCTGAACGAGGTACTCCCTTTCCTCCCTTCTTCCTCACTCTCTCTCTCTCTCTCCTTCTCCCTCTCTTCCTTTCGCCTTTCTCACGACGCATTGACGAAGCAACGTTCTTTTGGCTGTTTAACGCGGTCCGCTTCCATTTTTAACATTAATAACGTCACTTCCGGCGCACATTTAGATGGTACCATTCTACGTACAAAAAATCAGCTCGGTACGAATGGCTCCGCGCGTGATATCATAACCACATGAAGGCTGTCAAAGAATAGGATGAGTTAAGTCGACTTCCAAAAAAAAGTACACGCGAAAAGAGCGATTCGCTCGCGTTTTGGGGTTCGTGTTGCCGTTCGTAAATTGCACCCCGCGAAATTAGTTAATTCCCTATCCAGCGCATTTCGTATCTGCAGCGCCGGTATAATTGCAGTTTGAGTGGCGCGGCCGACGTTCGTAGTGTCATTAAATAATTAACGGATCGAACTACGCTTGTTTTGCCGACGTTTGTTGGGGAAACAAAGCTCTTCGCGGTACTTTCGGGTGAAAATCCATTCCCGTGCCAAAAGTTAGGCTAAAAAAGTCATTACGAAATAAAAAATAGGAATTCTGATAAACGCGAAGTTAAGAATTTCAATTTCTATCGAAAGATAAACGACATTTGAAGGGATCGCCAATTTTCGGTTACCGAAGATGTGTTTCGTCTCGTCGATTATTACGTACGCGCGATATTTCGAAAATTCACCGAACTCCGTTCCCCTTAACGCGCGGCACACCTCGATCGAAGCATCAAGTCAATAGCTGTACACGAACAACCCCGAGCACGCCGGAAAGTTCGGAGAATACCCGTACACGCCCTCCATTGCGACGTGGGAGGAAAGTTTACGTCGACAGCCATGGAATTCGATTCGACACGTCGATGCATCGAGCAACGTGCTGCAGCTTCGCGGGCGGATGTCGAGAAGTATCTATGGAATGTCCCAACTATACCTGTACGTCGTTCGGATAGAATTTTATACGCGTCTGCGGGAAAATATCGCTAATGACGTTCGGGTCGAGGATCGACGACAGTGCGGAAAAAAAATGCGGAAATGTGTAAAGGGAAATTTCTTGCGTTGAAGATATTCTCGGTATATGTACATAGATTTTCTCGGTATTGATCTGGCGAGGTGAAAAAAAGATTCCGAATAAATTTCAACGTGTCTCGCGTGCGCGCGTACCAATTTATTCGCAGACGTCGTCGAGCGGACGGTTCCGACCAACATATATGTATGTTGAGTGAATCCAGAGGATACACGTCTCGTAGAGTCTACGATTCCTCCCAGCTGAATATTGGAAACGCATCAGTTCTACGACATTTCCTCGAAGCAGACGTCTTTTGTGCGTCGATATAACCGTCGGTGACGGCAAGACCGTCGAAAAAGCCGGTAAACACCGTCGAGAAACGTCGCTATCCCGTGCGCGAACGACTGGGATACGGCGAATAATGTTGTCGCGTGAGTGAGACAAATTGCAAATCAATGCATCTCCTCCGTGGTACGTTTTGTATCGTACCGTTGCGGCCGTAGTTACCGCGACAAATACCGAATGCTTTCCAGCGAAATTCGTCAATATTCGAGAGGACAGGCGAATCGAAGAAAAAATGTCTTTGTGATTGTTTAAAAACGTATAGAAAAATGAATAAACGGTGTTGAAGCTAACACAACTAGATCCTAAAGCAGGCAGTAGTTACGGTTCGGTGTACGTCCGGCGCTGTACTCGGGTCTGTAAGGGGCGGCGGACGTGTGACGGAACGTAACTACTGGCTGTTAGCTGCGCTCGTTAACTTCGGGGCATCGCGACGGGTAATCTATATGAGATGTTGCGGAATAATTTTGTAAACTATGCAAGGACGTATAAAGGACAAAAGTCGAGGCTTTTTGATTTATACCTGCCGGTGTGTGTAAAATCTTGTATCGAGAGTGCGCGACGTCGCGCAGTCTTTGAAGCAGGCGGACGTAATATTTGCATCGTCAAAGTGTAACGACCTCGAAGTGTTTGCCCCGCCGAGAAAATCGAATCGCGTATATACGGATGTAAATTTTCGTTTCTCCGAGGAGCGATCGATCGGATCGATCGGAACGGGAGGCGATACGGGGAGGAGAAAGAAGGGCGAGGCGCGAAATTGAATTCGCAACGCTGAAATTTGATCGTCCGCCCGGAGGGAAAGTAGCCCAGTCAGTCCGCAGACGTTTCGAAACCGAAACGCCAGCGCGCGGAATTGTTTCGAAAGCATCGCTGCAGCGCCAACGGTCTTCCGTATACACACGTGTACACTGATCCGAGTACACAGACGTCCCATAGCGGCGTTAGACTATAGCGTATCGATGCGGAATTGCGCCCCGCAGGAAATACGCGAACTCGGAGTAACACCGGCGAATACGTAGTCCGTACGGTATCGTTACACATGGATGTGTCGTTCTATATCGCTGCGTCATCACTGATACACGAGAGTATCTTTGCCGCTTCGCCGATGCATCGAGGGCATGTATCGTTATATAAGAATGTATTTGGAAGTAAGAGATTTATTCCGGTTCGTGGCGAAAGAAGAAAAAGAAGACTGGGAGAAAAATATTCTTATCAATTAAAGCTACATTTACCGTTCTGAACATTCACACACACACATGCTCCGATTTTCGCGCTTCTCATATTTAAAGTTTACGCATAAAGGGCGATTTGACGTACACGATTTTTCCTCAACGGCAATCAGTACACCGAGAAAAAAATGTACTTGATCGAAATAAACGTGCCTTTGGATAGTCCCAAGAGCGTATTTATTCGACTTAAATGAATATCGATTTAATTTAAATAACATCTAATTAATTCAATAATATTAATATTTTCGTCCAACCCCCCGACATTCATTTAATGGGACTATCCAAAGGCACGTTTATTTCGATGAAGTACCTACATTTTTTTCTCAGTGTACATGCGACATCGCTCGCGACCCACCGCGACCTGCAATCAAGTATCAATGACAAAATGAAATTGAAAAATCCCCAGCGACACGCCTGCTGTAGTATCATCGTCTCGAGCCGCGCGTCGACGTCGGGCACGTACAATTCGTACTCGCGGCCGCGCTTCCGCTGTTGCTTCTTTCGCGCGGAAATGGAACCAAACGTTGCAAAGATTGATCCGTCAAACTTCGACACAAATGCCGCTATTCAGCGGGCGCCATGTGAGCTCAAAAAGAAAGGACCACCCGCGCGCGGGAAGGGGGCGTGGCTCGGAAACTTAAAGTCGACGTACAATAGCTTTTTGCAAGCCCTCGAGTCGGGCTCGACGAGCGATAATACAGGATGTATAAGAGCCTCGGATCTCACGCCCCTTCCTCTCGGCGATGCCGGGCGCGTCGATCCGACGCTGGTTCCATGTATCGCGCTTGCAGGTTATTCTGGCCATTGTGCATTTAGGTCGATCCCCTCGAGTGGCTCGACGATAGCTACCACCTGCATCCGCGCGTCTATTCGAGGATCGTTTCTCGAGGATGCATCTCGCGCCCGACCTTTCGAGATGCTTCGGACAAATCGATACGCGTCGATCCATTGTCGTCGTGACAATGAGGAACCGCGACTCGCTCGCGGACGTTGTATAATAATTGTCGAGATTCTAACCGCGTCCGCGGTGTCAATGTCGAGGGGTAATAATAAGAGAAGAGATTTCTACGATAGATTGTCGCGAAAAACGAAATGAGGTGAGATGGAAGATTAGAAAAAAGATGTATTACGCGTTTCGCGCGGTAATGGTTCAATGAGATGATATAGAAATTATTTCGGAAGCTCAAAACAAAATTGCAATATTCGAAGAGAACGCCTTAGGGTGTCCCGCGTCGACCCACAAGATAATATCGTGATTATTTCGGTAGATCAGAGAGGAACAAATTTTCAAAATTTCGATCGACTGAAGGTGCAACAATCCTTCGGTGGAAAGTGACGAGAACGCTTCACGTGGCATTTTAGGGTACCTCGTGTCGACCCACGGGATACACTGAGAAAAAAATGTACTTGTGATCGAAATAAATGTGCCTTTGGATAGTCCCAAGAGCGTATTTATTCGATTTAAATGAATATCGATTTGACTCAAATAGCATCTAATTAATTCAATAATAATCTAATATTTGCGTCCAACCGATATTCATTTAAATCGAATAAATACGCTCTTGGGACTATCCAAAGGCACGTGTATTTCGATCAAGTAAATTTTTTTCTCAGTGTAATATCGACATTATTTCAGAAGCTCAATTCTCCTCCAATTTATTCTCCGCGTACCAATGTACCGCCTGCCGAAGAGAAAAGTCGCAACTCCGTCGAATAAGAGCCGCGGCGCCCGATGTTACAGCGAGATATCAAATCGCTCTCGGCGTCATGTCTTTCCCCTCTTCGCATTCATAATGCCATCCGCCCTTTGATGCCGAGCGATCTATACGCGACTGCACTCTTTAGGTCCCGATTTCTCCCCCCCCCTCCCCTCCCCTCCCCGCCCGCAAACTCGACGAGCTCGCAGATTGAAAAATGCAAACTTCGTTACCCGGGTCACGACCTAACCAACACAGCCGTGCTCGCGTCCTCCTCGCACGGTAGCGCGCATACCAATTCGAGTTAAACATTTCCGCGGTGGAATTTATTCCAGGGCGGACAATTAGCGAGATATTTATGTGGCTCGTAAGCACGCCATCGTCCGCCGGCGAACACGGCGTTTAGCTTCGTTTCGCGAATGAGTTCGCCACGGACAGATATCAGGGAGCCTCTCGCGGGTACACGACCCTCTCGAGAGGCTCGGCGTCGTTCTATAATTCACTGAAAATATAAAGGACTCCCCTCTCTCCGCGTCGCCATCGGGCGCGTGGCGTATACCCTTGATCTACCTTCGCCTTTCAAAATGTTCGAGAATTTTAATTCGCGCATGTGAGGAACGAATTACGTAGAATCCGCTACTGTGAAACTGCGGTAGAACTCCCTATATCGCCCTTCAGAGCCACTCGAGAGTAGTGGAAAATAATCATCCATCTCACGCGCGTATTCCGAGCTCGTTACGGAATTACAGAAATTCACACGTAGAATGAAAAGTTATATCGGAAGAGAATTTATTGACCCATTAGGTACTAGCGTTCCATAAAAGGAACACAAATTGCTCTCTTAGAAAAACGACCGAAAAAAGACTTTCATTCGCAAAACTCCCCGTCAATAAATGTTTTTAAGTCACGTAATACCTACCCGACTGCCTCTTTACAGTTCAGTCGTCTGATAGTCTCTGAATAGTGTGGTTTGCTTACATTTATGCAACAGTTTGTCTGAGTTTGCTTGAAAATGTCTAGCCGCAAAGAGTGAGTAATTCTGTGGTAATATTTTACTGTCTTTTAATATTTGTGTATAGATCCTTAGTTAGACGCCAGTTTTTGCACGCTAGGCCTTTTTGTTTTTCTAATATATCGAATGTTTTATTGCGTTCCATATAAGGAACGCCCGCCATCTTGAAAACTACTGCAGAAAGACCTATATTTTTGCAAAACTATTGTTACTACTAATATTTGGCCCACAAAAACGCATTTCAATCTTAATTTTGTAGAAATTGAAAAATTCAGCCCCTAATGGGTTAATCAAAGAAAAAGTATTCCTTGATCCTTTAGCGCTACGCAGACGGTGTAACGAAACGAGATACGAGAGAGCCCTACTTATCCACGGAATTCCGCGCGCGAGGATCCATACACTGCAGTTCCACCGCAGCAGCCAGACAATCGAGGGTATCGGTTTCGAGCCGAGGAACAGGAACGCCCGGATTCCCGGGTCCTTCGTCTTCGATGCGGAGGACAACAGAAGCGACGGAGAAGCCTGAGAGCGGAACGTAGACAGAGAGGAGAGAAGAAGAAGAAGAAGAAGCGTTTATTTGCTCTAGGGCAAGCCCTCTAAGAGCATACAAAGGAAGTACATATTAAATTAAATAACTAGCAATAAGTAAGTCATAGTAACATGAGTAACAATAAGTAAATAACTAAGGTACAAAAATAAAGTAAATAACTAAGCAAGTAACTAAAACAGTAACTATAACGGTAAGGATAAAAAAATAAGAAATAAACAAATGCAAGAATAAACAAATATAAGAAATAAACAAATAAGGAAGTAATAATGATAACGAGTAAATAAAGTTAATAAATAACAATAAAAACATCAGATAGAAACATCGGCAAAATGACTATCTATATATAGGCGGTTCCGCAATAGAATTATTTGTACATACTATACATACCATACATAATGAAACTTAACATAAGTAATTAGCCAATAGGCAGTTTGTCTAGACCTCAGACCTCGGACAACAGCCAGTGAAAGAATCTTTTCTTGAATGCGAGGGGAGATATCGACTCCCTAATGTCGTCCGGGAGCGAGTTCCAAAGAGTGGGAGCAGCGACAGAAAAAGATTTTAGGAAGACTGTGTGGTGCGGCAAACGGGGACGTGCAAGTTGGTGACAGGCTCACGTGTGTCGTGGAGCCGAAGCACGTTTCTATTTTGAAGCAAATCAGCCAGGTATGAGGGCTCTCCAGAGGAGCAAACGGAGAAGAGCAGAGAGCCAAAGAGAGAGAGAGAGAGAGAGAGAGAGAGAGAGAGAGAGAGAGAGAGTGTGTGTGTGTGTGTGTATGTTCAGTTACGAAACTATTGTCTCGAGGAAATTTACTCGTTAGACCGGACAATGGGGGAGGCGAAGTCCGACCAAATCTTATCTCGTCTCGTCGCAAGTGTTTCGGGGGTATTAAACGCACGGCGGTGGATAGGAGCGACGGCTCGAAGGGGTCAGCCTTCGCCTCCCCGTCGCTATTCAACCTACGCGACAGATCCATAAATGCATCACGCGCGCATGCGGACACGCGTGTGCCGAAGAGATCATCCCTCGTTACGGGATCCCGAAGTGCGCGCTTATCTCGTATTCGAGCGAGTGCTCGGCCTCGTAAATCCTTGCGTGATGTAATACCTTACGTATGTATGAACAGAATTGAATGCGTTTAAAGCAATACCTATAAGGGTTGTAATGGTATATAATTGGTCGCGTCGAAAAAATTGTACTTATATTTCAAATCATCGTTTACCGCCACTAAAATATTTTTGGCTATGATATTCCACGAAACAAATATTTTCCACCGTAATAGCTTTGAAGTATTCCATGGTCCATCCACCTAAAAGGGTTTATTCGTATCGATAATAATGTATCTATCGAATGTTAAAGGAAGAATAATAAATATGTACAAAATATCGACTATCGACTATAACTATCGACTCATAGAATAATTTTCTCAGCGTTTTAGTTATATACGAAAAGTAGCAAAGCGCCGATAACCCACCACAATCCCCTCGAGAAGAAGCGCGGACAACGAGCGGAGACTTCGAAAACGCCCCCGGAAAATCTCGGTCGCGCGCGTTTTCGTAGAATTGAATCTGCGGAGACCGGCGATCACCCCCCCCCCCCCCCCCCCTCGGTACGCGAGAACAATGTAGCCGGGTATATGCGAAACTGTAAGCGCGGAAAGCCGTAAGGACCGTCGCGCGAAGGAGGAACGGGGTCAATGACATCCTTAAAGCAATCGATGAACGAACTCGGCGAGCTTGAACGGGAACGCTGACGTCACCGAGCGTTATCCCGTCAAGTGTTCGAGAGCATTCTTCGGCGAGCCACGAAGGGCCGGTTTCCCCTTACGCGAGATCGAAATTCTGAAATACTGCGTCGTACCCGCGCGATTTAAGCTCCGTATGAGAGCGAATATGCACTCGTCCTTATATTCGTTTTTAAAATATCATCCCAATATTCATAGTCGAAACTTATAAGAACGACCCGATTCACCGTTCCGATCGGCAAATGAATTCTCGAGCTGATTCGAGTCGATGCTCACCGACTGTAAATACGAGCCGAGGTGTCGAAGTTCACCTCCCCTCCCCCCACTCCCCAAGTGCAGCGAAAATACATAGCCCCGGTTGACGATATCGCGACGAGAGTTTGAGAAAGAGTCGGTATTGTTTTTCACGTCGACGAATGGTGGAAAAGCTCGCGCGGGGACGGAATGAAAGTTCGTGGCTTTGACGGGTGACTCTCGGCTTTTCAGCGCGCGCGCGCGCGCACGGAGGGATGGGGATGAATCGGTTTCCGCGAAAGCGAATATAGGCACCTGTGCCGCGAATTGTCGGTCGGTGGGGGGAAGGGGGGGTGGAAAACTCGAAGTGGTACATGTAGACGAGAGCGAAGAATACCCCGGCGGTGTAGGCGGGTTGAATTCTATTAACGGAGAGCGGAGTTCCACCGCCGAGTGCAACCAGCTCCGTCTTATACACTTGCCGTGGAGACGCGTTAAAAGCTATTATTCCACGAGTACCGCTTAACTTTCGCCTTTGACACTCCCGAGTACCGTATCCAACCGTGGAAATAGTTTGCCGAGGGGTAACGAAGTCGAAGACGAATCGACGAAAGGGACGCCTGGGAGGAGGAGGAGGAGGAGGAGGAGGAGGAGGGAGGAAGATTCGAATCAGCTGTTCTCCGCAGTATGCTCGAAGTGTTCTCCTCCCTCTTTCTCCCTCCTCCTCTTGTTCGAGCGTATCGACTCGCTCTTCGTCGCCGCACTTCGTTTTTCCCTCCCTTCGACCCTCCTCAACCTCTCGTCGCGGTGATTTCGCGGTAATGAGATTTCGGAAGGTGAACTCTCCGAATATCAGATATTTATATTCGAGATGAATTCACACGCGAAATGGGTTTACAATTCTTTCGGCAAATTCGTCGCATCGCGAGTACTCGGTTAACCCGTAAAACCCAGAATTGGCCGCGCGGCCGTTAAGTCGATCGACCGTGGATTTTTATCGATAAACCCGCAAGCTGCCGCGCCCCGAATCGATTCCCCCTCGAGTCGCATTAAGACTCTTAACACACGCTCTCTGTCTCCGTTAATGGAGATCCCGGTTTCAGGTGGAACGGGTCGCGGAAGGGGGATGGTGCTTAACCCGCGCCAAGGTACGATTACCATGAGAGGACGTCCGGACGACCATCGAGGGTCGCCACGTGACTAGGGATAACCTAACATTTGCCAGCGCCTGGAGTCCATTACCGATCAAACCGTGGGGTGCAAAAGGGAGGGTCGAATTACAGCGCGCGTATAATTAGTTTCTCCCCCCCCCCCCGGATATCGGAAGCCACCGTAGTACTCGACTACATTTTTTTCCCCACCCTTCGCGTGAGGGAGTATGGATATCCGATTACAAAAGTGCTTAGAACTCGAGGAGACGAGCTTAGAATCGGAAAATTGCCGGGTCGAGGGCTCTTATCGGTGGAAAGGTAGAGTTCGTGGATGGGCCGGCGGGGGGTGGAGGGATCGCGATCAAATCGGAAGACTATCGGTTTTGTAAGCGCGCTGAGTGGCGCTTGGAAGCTGCGGCCGAAACGACGGAGTCACTCGCGAACGCGTCGATTGAGCAACGTTCGTCTTACGGGCGAACGGGATACGCTGGGTACTCGATACGCCGATTCGTTAGTCGCATCTACGTTTCGGCGATGCGATAACAGCGCGACGCGGTGCCGTTGTTGTTGCACTTGGCATCCAACTACATCTGCCCGTCCGT
The DNA here is from genome assembly GCA_963678675.1 of Xiphydria camelus. Taxonomy (NCBI): domain Eukaryota; kingdom Metazoa; phylum Arthropoda; class Insecta; order Hymenoptera; family Xiphydriidae; genus Xiphydria; species Xiphydria camelus. The sequence goes on along the minus strand of OY783191.1, from coordinate 32,170,920 downwards.
GGTACCCGCGCAAACATCTAATTGACATTCCGTCCAATTACCGGCGCGCAAGATGAAATGCGTCTACTCGGGGAACGATGAAATTAGCGCGAACGCAGCGGTGCGTAATTAGATTGTCCGTCGGCTCGGTACCGTTGGCCCGGTTCAAGAATGCGGGTTACCGCCGAATGTGCCTATAGGTGCGGGATATCGAGTGCGGCGCAAGACGCGCGCCGATAAATTATCGATCGCGCTGTTCGCGCGTACGTCAACACGCGCCCGATCACCGGTTCTCTTCGCGGATAAGCTTCCGAACTGATTTGCAATTAAAATCCAATCGGTTGGGAATTCCGGATTGAATTACTCTCAAAACCCCCAATTTCGCGGGTACTCGATTTAATTTAAACCGGAATTTGTGCTGTTTGACCGGGTTCCGATTTTATGCGGAGTAAGACATTTCTTTGAATAACGGGTATCGCGTGATCGTGGGTAGAGATCGAATTCCGACGTTGCTCGAGTGAACGATGCGCCATACATATAGATGCGAAAAAAAAAATCGATCGTTCCTAATAAGGTAATAATATAGTAACGAGGATAACGCGGGGCAAGTAGCGAGAGAGAGAGAGAGAATAAGAATAAAATATCCTTACGAGTGGGATTCTGTGAAAGAAATGGATATCTTTTAATTGCATTATTCGATAGCATAATCTTGCGACACGCAAGCACGCATGTTACCGAGGTTAACAGGCGGAGCTATAGCAGCCAGTAGTAACGATCCGTTACACGTCCGCCACTCCGTTACTGTTCTGGGCAAGACGGCTGACGTACGACGGCTTGTACCTACTGGCTGTTAACTTCGTCAAATATATTTGTATCGTACACAATAAACGCAGGACCTACAATTAATTTTGTTCTTTAACATAAACAACTACCGACGAATGAATTCGAATAATCCCCCGCTACATCCAGTAAAATCATCGACAATGAAGCACACGATCGAACCATCTGCATACGTCCACATAAAATATATCATCGGATTCCCTTCGTAGCAGCCACTGTACCAATTCATTCCCTCGTTTCACCCCGAATCCTTCTCATCCTCGATATTACCATAATAGCGAAGCATTCCCTCCCAGCCCCTCCTTCTTCCTCCGCCTCTCCCTCCCTCTCTACGTGACAGGAAAGACAAGGAAGCACGGTATACCCTTCGCTCGGGTTTCCGATATTCACCAACAAATTATCGCGGCCCTCTCCTTTGTAAAGCGCGGACTCGAATTAGCGCGGCATATCTCGTGGTGCGCGCGCGATATTCCGAGGCGAAGCGCGCCCTCGGGGCGGAGGGCCGTGAGAGAACTCGAGACTGTAAACAGAGCCGGCGCTCCATATAAGATTATACGGAATATACGTTGCCATAACAAGCGAGGCACGCATCGAAAGCAGGACCAGGAGTGGAAGGAAAGGTGGGACCACCGCACCGTTTCGTATGTATGATACGCTTTTTCCCTCTCGGCCGGGAGTATTTCCCTCTCTCTCTCTTTTTCTCTCTCTCTCTACGTATCCCAGCTTCGAATCTAGTCTATACAACAGATGCAACAGCATGGTATCGCGCTAGGAACGTGTCTCACCGTCGCCTTGGCGTTATACCCGTGCCAAGCCGGCATGTGTGCACGATTCTATGGAATCGAATGCATATCCCCCCCACGATGTGTGCGTCCTCGACATCAATCACTGCACTGAGAAAAAAAAAGATTAAGAATTATTCTTTCAGAAAAGGATAATCTGAGTACGAAAGGTAAAATAGATCAAAAATTATCCTTCCAGAGTTAAAAATTTAACCTTCCTTGTGGGATAATTTGTTATCTATTTTGCCTTTCGTACTCAAATTATCCTTCTAACGGAATAATTTTTAATCTTTTTTCTTTCTCAGTGTGTGTGCAACTTTGACGCTAAGTGAAATCGCAAGAAGCGTGACTAATTGTAAGTGCGGTATGACGATAACGTCACACACAGTTCTACATGGTACTACGTGTGGATAATACCAACAGTCCAAATAAATTCGCTGCACCACGGTAACCAAAAATGACGTCAAACTCGTAAAATCACGATAAAATTATACGTTCCTCAAAACTTCCACATTTTCACACAAATTACCGTCAAATTCAAAAGAGATGGGAAGGATTTTACAGTTTATCGCGGTATCCGGAATACTCGCATTTGATGGTCGAGCGGAACGACCCGCATACCCGCGTATGCGTCGACCCATATGCAGATATCCGCGTGCGCGCGAATACCCGGCAGAGAGGACGAGCATCCGATACGCAGTCTCGTCGCGCGCGCGCGATGAAACCGAAAGTACGTGACGCGAAATAAATCCACGAATAATTCCGCCGATCGATATAAATATACGCGCGGGCTGGGTATTTTCGTTGCAAGTTAAAATCCCGGTGGCGTGTCCCGCGGAAACAAGGGTCGGTAGGATAGGTCGGTTGGCCCGATGCCAGACGACAGTGGTGGGGGAGAGGGGGGTTCTTTCTCTCCCGCTCGCCGTAGCGGAGAGCCCCGAGTAATAATCCTAACTCGTACAGGTTAGTCCGGGCTTAATTAGAACAGGGGTTAGCGGCTTGCCGGTTATAGTTACATCGGCTATTATTGGATGGCGTATATAAGGCACTTCACCCTTTCCGTCTCCCTCGCGGTGTGCAGGGTCTTACTCGTCTCTCGAAGGAGGTTAACTGGATACCCTTCGGAACGGTTTCTAATGTCATTTGTCGTCGGTAAGCTTGGAAGTTCCGCGCGGTGCCGGATGAGCCGATTACGACGTTGCGATACGTTACATTCGGAAGGATCAGCGTTTTGGGAGGGAGTCGGTGCGGTTTCTCGTTGCATCGGAGACATGTTTTGCGCGGGTACCGCCTTTTATAGTTGAATAGTGTAATTTCTAATTAGTCTATGTGCCATATTTGCAAAAATATATATTTTGCTTGAAAACGGTTGTAAGTGCAAACCCCAGTGCATCTGAAAAGGGTCTATGTGCAAAAGCATACGTAGAGGCTTAAAACTCAAAAATTTACAAGACATGCTCGACTATATATATATATATTTCGTATTCATATTCCTTTGAAGCATCTGCCTGCTTTTGTCGATTTTCCCAACTTTAGCTTCTTGGCACTTAGATTAATTAGAAGTTACGCTCTTCAGTTCTAAGAATTCCTCAATCAGTCCAATCCTACTACTTTCGGACGTTTTCGTACGAAGATTTATCTCGAGTGCATCGAATTGCATCATACTTCAAGCGCGGCAGTTCGCGGCTTCCGCTTACACTTCCATCGAGATCAGCCACTTTTCGACGCTTATCCCGATGATGATCGCTCCTACCGAACTTCGCGCTAATACGGCCATTAGCTGCGGGAATTGTTCCGCGCGCCACCGCAAAGATCAGAGGGTCGATGCCGAACCGTGGACGGGGAAGGAGGCGCGGAGAGGGTGTCGAGAAGAGCGGGGTGGAGGCACCGGGGGTCGCGCGGCGACACTCTCTCCTCATTTAACGATGAAAGGGTCCCACCCGCACGTCTCCAAAGAAAGCTCGGTCGCTTTCTTTCGTCATTCACGATCAGCCGGCGCGATGAATGCAAAGAAAAGCGGGGGCGTGTTCCTGGCAATTGGCGAACAATGGCCCGGCGGCACGAGCGGGGAGCACGGATTGATTGATAAAAACAACCGGCAGTTACAAACGGTGGCCGCGGAACTATAAAGGGCTGAAAATGTCGTCGGGAGGAGGAGAAAGAGTGGAGAGGGACGAGGCTTATATCGCAGATAGTCTCTATTGATAAAGCGAATGCGATATACTATAACGAAGCGACGAAGTTAAAGAACCGACCCATTTGCGCGATAATTGGCATAATGATACGACGCGCGAACAAACTTCGGTCTGTACTTTGACTGAAATACGAAACGTTCATTTTTTAGTTAGTATTTATTTATCGCGACGATGGGCAGGCGGATGCATCAGTTTCTACCGTATCGAGACTCCCGTAAGTAGTACGAGGAAATTTTAGTCAGACGCGAACAGTACGAGGAACTGCTGTCGCGGATGAAGCTCGTTCGAAATGAATATTCGCCCGCTTTTCACTTTCTTTCACGCGCGTTCTCCCCTCCTCGAGTGTGGGCGAGGCCGGCCCCCATATCCTCATTCAGTGGGGAGCTCCATCACGGCGAGGGGCGAAGAGAAACGGGGCGACTACGTTGCGAAAGTGGCAAGCGCAGATGAGTTAAGCCACTGCATGCCGACGCTAATCGCTTCTAATGAGTGGATGCTCTATAAAACTCGCCATCTCTCTCGCATCGAGCGAGCAACGTTCGCTCGGTACGCGGGAGGGTGAGGAATGAAGTGGAGAGGTAGTGCGACGCGATAGCAGCTCTGGCGCTTTAGCGGAAGCATCGAAAAGGGAAAAAGGAGGATAATGAAAATGACGGTGTGAAATGAAGTGTTGTACTTTCATACGTTGATACGGACGTTGAAGTCTCGCAGAGAAGGATAAAGATAGTAGCGATTTTATGGAGAAAAAGAAATATCTTTACAAAGCACACACACACACACACAAATTCAAATAATGGACTTTAATCAATACTCCTATTCTAATCCCTCTTTTTTCTTATCAACTTCTACTTCAAATGCTGGCAATAACGATCCGCTGGACTACTCAACCGTTTTTGCACCGTCTTTGTCACGCGACTCTTCTCGGATCAGTTGGGTTAACGAGGCTTTTAAAGCTGCCAAAGGAACGTCTAATCTCCGTCCACCGGCGTTCGTCGTAGAAACATAGAGAAAAGGCGTCGAAAAGCCCCCCAAAAAAAATCAAAGGAACCGCGAGCGATGCGACTGGCTTGGAAAAGGTACCGCGACGATAAACCCGAGCCGAAAGTGCCTCGCTAGAGAAAATGTGCAGCGAGTAGTCATTCATCCCTTTAAGACTGCACCGCAGAGGCGAAGGGGCGAAACGAAGTTAAGTCCTGTTGTTAGCCAGTCTGGCACCTACGCTCGCAGAAAAAAGGCCTCTTCAGCTTCCTTGTTCCTCTTTCTCCTCATTCCCCTCTCGTCTCTCTCTCTCTCTCTCTGTCCTCCTCTGTCTCCCTTTCTCCCGTTCCGCCGCTTCAGTCTAGAGTCTCTTTAAAAGCTACCAGGAGGATCCGCGAGCGCGTCAACCCCCTCGCCCCTCGCGCGAATACGAACGTGCCTAGATAGAGGCACCCATGGTCGCATGTACTTATACATACGTATTTATATAGCTACGAGTAAGTACATAAGTGCATCCCACATGGAATGCAGTATACACAAGGGTAGATGAGCATCCGACCTAACTCGCCCGCTCCGGCTGTCACTTCGTTATGCTTTTACGAGCAGTGTTTTACTCTCGCTCGTATTTTTTTTTCTCCGGTCTGTCTTGGAAATGCGCACACGGCCGCGCGCGTGTACGTTTTTATGTACATAAGCGTACGAAAGTATCTACTGCACGGAACTGCACATAGGGCGCATCGATGCAACTAGTTCTACGCTCCCTCGAGAATACGAGATGAGCATCCGGCTATCGTTTTATTGAAAGCTCTCGCTCAGACCGTTTAACGGATAAGAATGTGGTAGCATGATGGCGCGGAATGTTCACACGGAGGTATCGCAAATGTTCGTATGCAGCTACAAGTCTAGAACAATACTGCCGCGGTAAACTTCCCTCTCCTTATCCCTCTCATTCCCTCCCTGTCTTTCTCTCCCTCCATCCACGTCTACTTCTCCCCACCCTCCCAGGCGACAGGAACAGAAATGAAATTGTTCGCAAACTAATCTGTTCCCGTGCCAGCTGAGCGGAGCGTATACGCGAGTGTGTTGCCGCCCGCGACCAGCAATATGCGGCCAGAGGGAATGCCAGCAACAGAATCAGAGTAGCGAGGTCACGCCACGCGCGGTGACGTAGGTAGCGGTCGCTACGTACGCGATTAAAATTTACCACCGTGCGCGAGCCGGTGATGATTACGCGCTGCTCCACATATGTGAGAATATCCAGCGTTCGGCACGTCATTTTTCTCAATTATTGCGGGTTTGGGAATGAAAGTAGATTCACGCGAAGAATTTTTCACCCGACTCGATCGAAGTAAATTTTCCGCCCGTCAACGGGGACGCGATGTTTAGACGTTACAAATAAAAAAATCCGAAGATCATCCACAGTAGCTTTTCTCCCGCCTGCCGGTATCCACCGCGTCGACGAGGAGGATCGGCATTCGCGCGCGACCCGCACAATAAGAAAACGACGAGCTTTTTCCTCGTAAAACCGCGGCCGCCTCCCGCCGCTGCCCGCCCTCTTTATTCTCGACTCAGCTTCCGCGCGCGAGCCGAGAAGAAAGTATCGCGCGACTGCTGAAAATTCGGCGCGTGAATTCTCTCGTGAAAAGGACGAAGGACCCCCTCCCTCCTTCCCTCGCTCGACTATATGCCGCCGACGCGATGGGAGGACGGCGAGATCGAGAGGGACGAGGAGGGGAGAGACGGAAAATCCGTCTTAAGCGAATACCGCGTCCGTGACCGTATCCGTCGGAGGCTGGGAGGGTAATAAAAGTATAGTATAACTTTGGATTCTCTCTCTTCTCTCTCCCCCTCTCTTCAGCCCTCTCTTCATTTCGGTACGCGAAGCGGAGCCGTTCGGAGATACGTTCGACATTATGATTTTCATAACCACCCTCGCTCCGTGTATATGTCGCGGGGGCGAGGTACTCGTGGCGATATAAGGCCAAGAGGGTAATAACGCTCGTAAGGGGCTGTGCGCCCACCCGCGCGAACCGGAGGCGAGCGGGAGCCCGCGTACCGCGCGGGGCGGAAGATCGCTTTACGCTTAATCTCTGAACCCGACTCTCCGAAATCTGTTGTAACGCGAGAGACCCTTCCCGCGAGCCACCCCCGCGTAGCGCTTATCCCCGTTCCCTTCCAGCGCGGGCTCCTTTCTTTGAGAATTTTATGAGCGAGCGACAGGTGAAAATCCGCGAGCTGAATGCGTATTTATAAAGCCAGACATTGGCGCGTACCGGATAAATGGAGTGGGAGTAGATGAAAAATGAAAAAGATTCTGGCGGTCCACTCCACACTAGGTCTTTATATTTCTAACACCCATGTAGAAAGTGTGGCGAAAAGATGTGGTCGCCATCTAATCGGCGGAGCATGTGCAATTGGTAAAATTTTCTAAAAAATCTCTTATTATTTATGTACTTCGAAAAACATAATTATTTCGAATGTTCACAATTTTCAGACAATTGAAACTGCTCTACGTAATCAACCATGTATCGTATTCACAGATGATTTAGAAAACGTAGAGTTCGCCAACTCGTGGCGGAGCGTTTCGTCCTGGAGTCGGCCTGTGGACTCGTCAGTAAGGCTAGGCCGACTCCTGCCTTAGGCGCTCTGCGGTTGTCTTATATAGTAACTCACCGCCATTGGACTACCGAGAGCCAAGGGCCGAGAGGGTCGGCGCCATCTGGCGGCAGGCCGTCGTAGCATGAGGGGTCGCCACAGCAATAATGCCGGGTTAAGAAGAAGACGTATCGGCTTGCCGCGTGTTTTTATTTTTTCTTGGACGACTCCGATTCGGTTTGTATTTGAGTATACGCACGGCGGAGGGCTACTAAGGGGCCATTCATATATTACGTAAGACGTTTTTGGCCTCTTTTTGACCCCCCCTCCCCCCAGTGTAAGATACTGTAAAATTCCAGATGACCCCCCCCCCCCCCTAAATCTGACATAAGACGTAACTTTTTTAAGTCATTCTTGAGCTTGCCGTTTATACTGCTTTCAAATATCAGATGAATATTAGGAGGAGATTGACTATATTTCGTGACGGTCCTGCATTATACATAGTCAGAACGAGGATGCTGTACATAGGAGCTGTTTAAATAGACTCTTCATTATTCGCTATTCTCTAATCGTGTATCAACAGCGTCTTTTATCCGAGTGAAAGCTCAACACGATTGATGTAAAGTTTATAGTCTACTACGGTATATTTCTCTTTATGCACTTCACATCCTCGTTCTAACTCCTCGTATCAACGGAAAACATTAGAAAAAAAGATATATTCACTCAGTTCAAGTAACTTTATTTTTAAACTTCGTTTAATAAAATATCCTCAGTAGAGACGTCCTGCTCCTCAACCCACTCGACGTCCTCCACTCCCGTTTCACTATCTCGGAAGATGCATATAAGCTCCCGATCACGACGCAATGTCACTCGTGCAGGTCGTCTCTTCTCTGCTTGATCCTGGGTTTTGCACATTCTTTTGTCTATTGTTACTGCTTTATTTGGTGCAAAGAACAGCGCTTCTTTCAATCTGTATTGACTGATTTGATAGCATTTTTGGCTAGGAATTTCTCACGTAAGATGAGGTCTAGACCCCCCGCCCCATTGTAAGACACTGTAAGAAATATTCATACCCCCCCTCCCCCTCAAACGTCTTACGTAATATATGGATGGCCCCTAACGAGAAGTCGAAAGCCGTGGGCCGGGAGCCGCGAGGGTCGACGCCATCTGGCGGCAGGCCGCCGTAGCGTGACGGGTCGCCACAAAAGTAATTGAAATAATGGAAATACCGAAGCTGAAAATCGACGCAGCACTGTTTTAAAACAGCCGATACTATAACCCATAAGCGGAACGCGTTTCCAACGAGGCAACAGTTTTGCAGCGTTTGAGAAAAAGTCGATTTCCATTTTAAGAGCCGCCCTTTCAATCTGCCCTTTGAAATCGAATAGGACCTCTCGCTGAAAATGCTATATCATAAAAAGCATGAGAAAAAAGTTGCACGCCCGAATGCGCTCGAAATGGACGTACCGGTACGTGCTGCATATATGTATGTAAAATATCGAACTCGAGCTTCGGGGATAAATATGACGGCGGATGAACACAGGCACGTCAGCTTTCCCGAGTAGGTATAGCGAGTCGATTGTATGCACTGATTGCACGTGGTGTAATTATTTGTCGCGTGTCCGACGCCACCGGACTGATTACTGCGCTTCCGTATAGGTTACTGCTCCGTCGCAGTTGCATTTACGCGTGATGTACGTGGACGGCAGGTCGCGTCGATGTGCCACTGTACGCGTACCTCATATATGCATAATATCAGTGCACATTAATACATTAATCTCTCTGGTATAAATCAAGATTGAAAAAAGAAATAAACCCGTACGTGCTCATTTGAATCGAATTATTTAACCGTCGAGTATCGCTCTCGAGTTGTTTGTGCGATTCGCGTTCGAGTGGCATCGAGTGGAGAGTTAATTCATTGTTTAACTCTTACGCAGAATTTAAAACTATACTTTCTTACTGAAAAAAAAAAAATAATAATAATAAAACGCAACAACTGTTTCACGTTTTTCAATGGATCCCACATTTTTACCCCATTCACCCTGTATCTACTTTTCTACAACATTAACTTCGCGGCCCACCACTAGAAAGTCAGAGGAGACGGGCCTCCTTTAACGCGAGCACCCCCATCCCCCACCGACCCCCCGTAAAAGTCTATCAACACGCCTCGATACACCTTACGACGTGCGATACACATCATTACAACCTCGAAAGCGCGGGACCCGGTGCGTTCAAATGCGAAATAATACCCTGAAACATTGCGGCGGGGAAAGTTTTTAAAACCCTTAACCTTATTCAGCGCGTAACTAAACTCACTAACAAACTAACTGGCGCACTCGAAAGTAGCTTCGCCGCCGTCGTAACCCCACGGAGACTTAACAAGGCGCGCTGGAGTGCTCTAAATTGTACCTCCACCTGCGAGAGTACACCTTGAAACTTCCTCCGGCTCCGTCCACCTTTTCAACCATTCGACTCTGTTTCTCTGCGCGTCCCTCTTTCTCCCTCCCTTCCCCCTCACTCGAAAGAGTTAGATTCGTGGGCCGGCAGGGTGCAAGGGTGCAAAGCGGGTGAGTCGTCGACGGTGGAGTCCGACGAGAGGGGAGGGTGGTGGTTGAACGCGGGGAACAGGGTGGGGCAGGGGTTGAACGTAGCTTTACACCGTTACCGTAGCCAGGCGCACTTTTAATAGGCTACTTCAGTATGCACTCCGACCAGATGGCATTCCGCACTTCCATCCCCCGCCCTCCGAGGACGAACGACACCACGCGAGCGATCTACTTCGAATGCGACGCGCACGGGAACATAGATCCCGATCATTACAACCCTTTTACGAGCCATTACCGCTGTTCAGTTCACTCGATGCATTCGCGACGGGAAGAGGCTCGCAAGAGGGAATGACCGGTGGAGAGGTGAAATAAAAAAAAAGATGAGAGAAAAGAAGAGTTGGCGGCGAAGGACGAAGCTCGAAGGGTAATTCGAACTACAGTCATCGCGACGAGTGTTCCGTACGTATAAACGGTTTAAAAATATCTTGCAACTCCGAAACACTAAGAAAAAAAATTAGATTAAAATGACGAAACGCATAGAGTTAAATACGCTTAGTTATTTTAACCAAAATACTGGTCAGCTGAACCAAATATTTAGTTACTCTAATTAAATTTGTAGTCATCCTAACTAAATGTTTCGTAATTCCAATCGAACGTTCAATTATTCTAACCAAAAAGTGATTAGTTTAACCCAACAGATGGAAGATACGTATTTCACCAAACGGTTTGGTCGCCGTCTCCAAGATTTTTGTTAAATTCACCAAGATACTTTTCTCACCGTATCATCGGCAATTCAGTCGATATCTCGCGCGATAAGTACACAGGTGTACCCGTACCGGCACGAGAGACGCCTCGGCGCGCTCCGACTAAAGCGGTAGCGCTTTCAATTTCCTCCATTTAGGCCTTAATGAAGGGCTGCTCCGTACCGGAGAAGCCGGCTACACGCCGCGGTGAAGGGGGTGACGCGAAGAAAGCCCTTGATGCGGGTAACCCGTTCACCCCTCGGTGAAGGCAGTTGCCACCGCGTCGCGCAGCACCCGCCGAGGAACTTATCTAATATACCTACCCATCCACCTACGGACTCAGACCCGCCCCCTCAGCCTGCCTCTGAGTACGACGCGCCGTTGTAACCTTTCCCCGCGTGTACCGGAGAGCACGCCGCTCCACCCTCCGCGTCTAAAGTGACTGCGTCACGTATCGCGCGCGCTACACGGCGCGCGTACGTCCGACGAGAGATGATAGTTCATTAGGAAGTCATGATTAGACGCGCGGTGAGACCGAGAGCGCTCGTACTTAACCCGTACGCACTCAGACTCGCAACTCGCCCGTTTGACCTTCGGCTTAATTACAACGAGCGCGCGCACGTGGACGATATCGCGTTGCGCTGATTTACCGCCCTCTACGACAGGGTTATCCACCCTCCCTCATCCCGCTGAGCGAGTATACCGTGTTTGCGCGCGCGGTTTACGTCCACGGGCGATCGTCCGAGGGAAAGCGAAGTTTGCGCGGAGAATTCAGGGCGGGGAGATGAAAAGAATTTTTTCCTCGGGAGAAGGGGGGTGGAGGGGGTGGGAGCGGATCGCGTGCGAGAGCACCGCGCCGAAGGGCGACGTGAGCGGCACGGGGAGAGAAAGAATATCTTTGGTTTTCTATATATTCGTGCGGTGGGGGTAGAAACTCCGTCTCTTTCTCTCTCTTTCGTTCCCTTCGCTCAAGGGTGGAGAATGATCTCGACGATGTTTTCCGCGAACGGATAACGGTCGAGAGAAAGAGACGGAAGGGAAGGTAAATAAGTATTTAGAGGGCGAGAGAACCTGACCGGATTTGGCTTCCTCGCGGGAGCTTTTCTCTCGTCAACGTCGCGTCGGTCGAAGACGCGGCAGTTCGACGAAGATATCGCACGTCCGCCGAGTCGACGGCGCGCGTGTAACCGTCATTGCGGATTATCGTGCTCGGTATATAGTGCGCGTGACGAATGTGTCGCCCGTCGTATCGAAACGCAGTTATACGTTACGAGCAGTCAAAATCGGCGATCTACAATAATTAAACTCCTGAACGCGAGGTGAATTAATCGTTGCTACATTTTAGAAGCTCTCAAAATGACGTTACTCTCTCTACGCGAAGTACGGTCCAATTTTCTTCTAGTCGCATTAACCCATTTAGTGTGCTCAGTGTTATTTTCAGTTGCCGAACAATTTTTGCTTGCCGATATTCGATTAATCGTTTGCGCAATGTTTAGGAATTGTTTTCAGAAATTATACTCCTTTTTAATAAAGTTAAGTTTTCGGAGAAATTTTTTAAACACGAAGTTGTTTAATCTAATGTCTGAATCAAAAAATTGCTCGCCAACTAAAGTTGCCAGCGAGCACTGATGGGTTAACGCTGTAAAAATTGAACAAGTACTCGCAAAACAGTCAAACTTTCGAGAAAAATCGACCCCAGCCATGTCTCTCGTCCTCCCCGTGTGCCTGAATTCCTCCTCCTTCTCCCCCTCCCCTCCCCGCGACAAAGACGTCGCGAGGAACGCGACGAAGTGGGCGTACGCGAATCCGCCGGCAGACAGACTCGCTCGGGTAAAACTCGCCGCCGACGTGGCGTCAAATTACGACGTCGGATTACTGCGGAATTTCCCGGATCATCAAACGACCTAGCTAATACCCGTCCCGTCCCCGTAGCGACGTCTCGACCATCTCCTCCGGTCGCCATCCCAAAACAATCTAAATCCTCACCCTTTCGAGAGTCGGGCGCTCCAGCGACGGCGGGGTCAGATTTCCACCCTCGTATGTACATATAACCGCGCGCGCGCGGGTGGTAAGGGCGAAGAGGCGCGCACGCGATCGATGTCATCCGGTTCATTTAGCGCCTGATACGAAGGTTCACCGTTTAAGTCGTGTTTATGCCGGCCGAACTTCCATTAACTCGATAATATGTTATCGATGGGTTTCGGTGAGTGCAAAACTCTTTTCGTTCAACTCTGTGAGGTTAGCCTCTCCACTTTTGAAATTTTAATTTTTGACTCCACAAATCGCTTGCAAGTCTTTTGGGGTCGACCATTAATCACGTGAGGTCCGAAAGGGGGGGGGGGAGGGGTTCGGTAAAAATCACGAAATATCACAAGGGGGGGAGGGGGTGTAGTGAGATATCACGTGTATTTATTTTTTCGTAGAACGCGCGATTTCTAAACAACCTTAATGTCTGGACATTGTTATCACGATTCCTTAATTTTCCAGAATTAAATTAGATTATACTTACCTGTAATTAAAGATAATATTCTAACATTTTTAAGATACTTATTGTACTAACAATAAGAAAATACACGTCATTTGGGGGGGGGGGGGGGGAATTAGTCTTAAACCTCACCACGTATCGCCAGGGGGAGAGGGGAGGGGGGTAAACAAATTCTAAGAAGCATCACGTGATTAATGGACGACCCCTTTGCAAGATGCTTGATCTTGTCAAGAGAGGAGTCGAAGTCCGAATTCGGGGAGACATTTCGAAGAAGTGACGTAAGTCGAGTCGAATACCATAATAGAATGCAAGCACGCGCTATAAAGAGGCATTGATATTTGACGACGAGTGATGAAAGTTCGACGCAAAGACTAAATCCTATCATCGCGACTCGATAAAAAAAGAGGGATCCATTCCTCCGATCAACGTTACCATCCCACAATCACGACTCAGCTGAGAAGTGCACTCACGGCGTACGACGACGCGCGCGTGCACTCGAAATAGTTTCTTTCCAAACGATCGAATCGAATCGAAGCGTCTCGAGAGGATCGACAAACTCGGACGCAGCCTCCGCCGCAGACTCACAAATCGGAAGAGAGAGAGAGAGAGAGAGGGAGGAAAAAATCAAATTACAGCTTTCCCGATTCTGGCGGCAATGGGGCGTGAATCTGCGGAGACCTCCGCCGCGTTCCCCCAGCGTCCCATGACGCGCTAGCAGACGTTTGTCATTAACGGGAAACGGAAACCGGGTCTAAAGCAGTCGGAACTCGGCTTGATGGGGTATAGAGAGGGTCGGACGAAGGAGGCGAAGGGACGCAGGGGACGAGAAAGGACAGGATTAGGGAGAGAGAAAGTGCTCGTCGAGAGGCGGGTAGTGAGGGGTGAGATTTAATAAAAGATTGGCCAACGCCTGTAAGTCACGACGTGCCACCCCTAACCCACAGCCGCCGCCGCCACCACCGCCGCGCTTGTACACCAGGGATACGGTCTTGTTATGTCACGGGGTTAAGGGCGGTTTTTCACGCGAATTGTTTCGAAGAACCGACCTCCGCCGCTATAGCGAAGGATGGATCCCTATCGCGAGGCCTTCGACGGCCGACTCCTTCGGACGTCGGGTATCCAACGGTCGGATATATTTCTTGTCGTATTCTCGTATATCCGAGGTATATAGATTATTATTTATATAAAAGGTCATGTATATACGGTGGACCTGTATTTTTGTAATATACATATACATATGCACACGTCAGAAGTTAAGGTGGAAAAGTGTAGAACTGATGCTTCATGAAATAAAATAAATTAAATGGATGAAATTATAAATATCTATCTGTGTCTCTGGTGATTTCTTCTACGATATAGAAACAGAAGTAATATTTATATAGTATATGATTTGTGGGACCACCGCTAAATGCATAGTGCATTAGTCACAATAGGACTTATAAAAATTCCTGCGTGAAATTTAATGCGTTCTCTGGGGGCAATTTTTAACGAGTACGTATAATCGTGCATTGAATCGACTAAGACTCTAGCGAATCTGAGAGTGGTTTAAATTAAATTTAATATTTCGTTCCGCGAGATGCACATTCCCCGTGGCGCCTTCCGCCCTTACAGGAGATTCCGGTCATGGTCACGGAGCAGGGCGGCCCCGGCACCGCGCCGAGTTCGTTTGGGCGGATACGGGGGTAAATACGGTACGTATAGGTAACCTTCCTATTCCACTCCGCGAAACTTCCTTCATAAAATCACTGCGGGGATTTCATTAATCGGACGTTTACTCGTCATCTGTTCCGAGATAATAGACTCCCCACCTCTCGCGTTCCCCGTCGACCGTTGTAAGAGAATATCGCTTAAGCGATACTCATCCCCTATATATCTATATATATACGAGATTAATTTCTCTTTAAAAATTTTCTAGTCAGGCTCTTTCCGCTTTCCGCCGGGGAGAACGGAACGACGAAACTTTATCTGTTAGAAAGGCGCGAGTCGAAGTTTGAAAAATTAATGAGACGAGCGGGGTGAGGCTGCCGTGGAAGGGAGGACGAAGAAGAAAGGAAATAGGAGACATTATACGCGGGGACGCTCCTTTTTTCCGCTGCTGTAGTAACTACCGAAAAAAAAAGGAAGATATAAGGGTTTGTCTCGCTAACGGATAAATCGCTGAAATTTAAGGGTGGCTCGAGTGTGGAGATGCAAAGTTCAATTCCTCGTTCTGGTGGTAACGTCAACAGTGCGAAATTAAAACGGAAGAGTTTTTTATATGCGGAGTATATTATATTTTTTACGATATGTGTTTACTGAAAAAAAAAGATAGCTCCGTTTGAAAGAATAATTGAGATTGAACGGCGACTCTCTGCTTCGCGCTATGTTGATTTCAATTTTTCATTTTGCTTGTGACGTCAACGGTGTGTGGAAGAAAATAGAACATGAGATACATTAAGCACTAAAAATGATGTAGTTTTCTGTAACGATAATTTGAAAAAAAAAATTAAAGTAAATCCCATCTACGAGAATCATATTGAAATCCATATATGGCTTTTATATAAAAGCAGTTCAAACTCAACTACCCCACCCTTCGTCAAATTCCCTTCTCGGTCTTATTTCTGATATCGAGATCCGCCAAAACTCCACCGCACCTATTAAGTGCCCATACACACAGAGTTCGAACTGTCGGTTTGAACCGCCAGTTCGAGCCGCCGGTTTCATCTGCCGGTTGAAACCGTCGTCGTTCACTAACGCAGAATAGAAATCCGCGGTTAAAACTGACAGATTGAATCGCCACACGCAACGTTAAACGTGTTAAGCTGGACATAAGAAGTGGACGGCGGCAGTTTTTCCCGTCGGTCTGGGCTGACGGGTAAGTCTGACAGTTCGATCTGGCGCGTGGCGCGCCCACTAACTGAATGGTAAAACTGCCGGTTTGAACCGCGCTGTTCCAAACCGACAGTTCGAACTCTGTGTGTATGGGCACCTGTTCCATTCCTTCCACCTTTCTCAGATACGTTCCACAGGGTGCAAATAAGCACGGGGCACGCATACCTCCGTAAAACGTACAAATGTCATGCATTCGAAACACTCTCGCGTGCGCTCGCGCTAATACACCGTCCGCTTTTTCCGCCCCGGCTCGCGCGGCACGCTCCATCCGCGCGACAGCCGGCTGCCGGACGTGTCCGGTATGCTACTACTGGAAAATTAATCACTGCCAGTAGCAAACGTCTCTTTTTAAGAGCGTCCCTAGAACTCGCAACGCGGAACCGCGCGATTTCATTATTCTTCTTTTCCTCCAGGTGGAGCTACGAGGAGACGGAGAAAGAAGCTTCGAGCAGGGAAGACAGTCGGGTGATATCAGACGCTCGAACGGCTCTCCGATTATCATAATCGGTAAAGATAATCGCAAAGCATCCACAACCACCGCGCGCAATCTCGAAAACAGATCTCACCCCTCCGCGCGTTTGTTATATACGTCCAGAGCGTGTATCCCCCTCGGAGCACATTCGAGCGGACCGAAATTGAAACAAAGAAACGACCCGACGACGCTTGGCGAGGATCCCGGCTCGCCGAGAAATACGAGGCTCCATTCTTGGCCGCCCTGACGGCATTTCACTTGCCGGCTAAAACACGAGTGCGATCCTCCGATGCGTTTTTGTCGCGGGCGCTATACTTCCTCTCTCGCCGTGCCGAGGCTAATTCACCGACAAATTTACACCGCGGCGACGCGCTTGGAGCTTTACGTGTTTACCCCGCGTCGCGCGCGCGAACCAGGTGGAGGGCCGGTTCAACCCCCTTCCCCTCTACTCACCCCGTACGCCACGGTGTATGTAGCACGAACTGATTAAAGTACCATTTCCCTTAATCGAGTGACATTGCGTTATTCCGTATCGCCGAGTCTCTTCGAGCGCCCACCCCTGTAACGTGTGACACGCCAGGCTAAACTCGGGGAAACATTTTAACGCGAGGCTTTAACAGCGCGCTCGCGCGGTATCCGTGGCGCGCCTAGTCGGATAATTAGGTTCTTCGCGCAAGGACATTTTATTCTTATCGCGCGCGCATAGGGTGGATCGAGGCGAATCGGATTACAGGGCGAAACGTATTACAGATCTGTATTTCTTAAATAGTGGTGAAAATGAGTGTTTCGATTGTTCGTATTACTTCATTGGAGAGGAACGAAGTACCTGCAGTAGTCCCTCGATTTGCAGGAAAGCTCGGGGGATATTTCCGTAGAATCGAATTCATTAAAGCGTGAAGAAAAGTAGCAGGGGTTCCGACCATCGGTACGTCAACAGTATCGTATCAATGAACTGATTGTGAGTGACCAAGTCTTTCCAAGTATCCTATATATTCACCACTTTTCTTCTTCGCGATAATGTCTTTCTTTAATTTGTAAGTCAGACGATTACTTATTTTTCTTCCCGACATCGTGTTCATACTTCAAAGTTTCAACGAAAACTGACTAAACTCTTCTTCCAGCTGCTTGTCAGTAAGGAATAGGTACAGCACTGCTATGGAAAAGTGTAAATTACGGGACTCGACCGTCTACCTTGGAATGTCCAGAACGTGCCTTTCGACTGTTACGCTTCATTACAGTCCACGAAATCGAATTCCTGCAAATCGAGGGACTACTGTATTAGGTGTACAATTTTGCTTCCGCCGTTTTTTTTTTTTTTTTTTTTCGTATTATGATGAATGAAAATATGTGATTATATGAAGAAAAAAAAACGGCGGAAGCAAAGTTGTATACCTAATAATACGAACGATCGAGAAATACTCATTTTCAACACGATTAAGAAGTATGGATCTATGATCCGATTCACCCTGTGATTCGATTCGTCTTTGTCCACCCTACTCGTCCCGAACTCTCCCCGCGTATAAGAAGAATCCGTTCTCTTTAATACGAAGGCTTCGCCTACGCTTTTGTTTGTCTTGCGATCGCGAGCAAGCGTAACTCCGCACGGCAAAACCAACAGGACACAGACAAGTTTTCCGATTGCACCGGCTATACTTTTTCCGGCTCGTCGAACAAGAACACACCCTGTATACAGTCGCTCATCGATCTCGCGACCTTCTCCGGTTGGTCGTTCCGGTAATCGCGAGACCAGGACGTGCGTCGCGATGGGCGTTCTTTCGAAGCGACTTTCGCGACAGACTTTCAGTGTAGGGGTAAGTAGTAATAGTACACGCGTATAACCGCAGCTGTACTCGCACAGCGCCTGATTTACCGCCGCGCGCTGCTCAGCAGCCGAGGAAAATAGTCCGCGACAGCAATTTATTAAAAGTGCATTCATTGTCGCAAATTTGCTGATGACGCTCGCCCTCCCCCCACGGTCGTTGGTATGTGTGTAACAGCTAAAAACTCCCTCGACACTTGAGTTCTGATGGGCTACAGACGCGCGCGCGCGCAGAGCGGGCCTCGCGGTGTTGGTGCGGCTGTCAGCAGAGCGGAATGGTATATGTATACATACATATAGGTGCGGGTATAAAGGAGAGTCTGGCAGGCTAATCGTATCTAATGAGCCGCACCCCGTCAGCGGAGATTAAACCCACCCGTTACACCTAGCTAAGTGGCTGCGTCATCGCGCTCAAAAATTCCCCGGATAAGTCACCGCTACCGCGCGACCCTCTCGAAAGTTTCGCTCGTTCCGCCCTCCGACGATCTCAGAAACATTTTGGGGCCGTTAGAGCGGCGCGGGGGAGCGAGGGGAGGCGACCGGGGATGTTACATCGCGTTGGAAAAATAGGAGGGTAAACTGTAACAACGCAGCGGCGCCGCGCGGGGGCATCGTACGACCGAGTCGTGAAAATCCGCCGTTTCGGGGGGTTATCGATGGCGACGGCGCGCGGGGGTGGTTCGACGAGCGTCGAGTTCGGGTTTATAATAGGGAAAGGCGCGCTGCTGCTGCGGCGGGGATGTGCCGAGCGAGCGCGAAGTCGACGGGGGTCGTTTAAATCGACGAATTTACCGGTGCCGGAAGTGCAAGGAGGGAGAGGGGATGCGCGAGAGTGGAAACTGGAGTGCAGACGATATCCCGACCCATCATCGCGTATACCGATGTCGCTGGAAATCTTCTCGACGATCCGAACAGTTCGAAAGTGGTGCGAAGGAAAAACGCCGTGGCGAGATGATTGCGCGAGTGCTAAGGGTGAAATGAACGAGCCACGTGCAGCGCGCTTAAAAAATCGAGCGGACCGCGGAACCCAACACAGGCGCTGGGAAGAAAAGAAGGCAGCGCATAAGGGTGGAACCGCGCTGCCACTGTAGACGGCACCCGGACCTATCCCCGCACATCGACGCCGCCGCTACTTTTCCCCATTCGCCCCCGTGCCGGGGAGTGTAACCCGTGATACCGGACCCGTGAAACACGACCAGCTAAACACTTTCGCCCGACCTCGTCGAAGCTGGATAAGTATGTGTGCTTCCGCGAGGGTTGCGCTTTTACGTAGCTTAATGACTCGCGCGCTCCCCACCCCCTACGCTCCCCTCACTTTTCAGCTCCCGCGCGAGGAAACGCCGAGGAAAAGGCGAACGCGCCGGAAACCTACGCGAACTGGTCGTTACTGTAGACTTTTATAATTCACGCGGGATGTGAAGCTCGCTGCTGTAATATTTCCCGTCGGAAGGACGACGTTTGGTCGGGAAGAGGAAAAAAAGACTCTCCTCCCCCGCGGCGGTATTCGGAAACGCGCGGGAGTGAGCGGCGAGTGTGCGGTCTTCAATGGAAACGCGATGAATGTTCGTAATTTCGCGTTTAACGAAGCTTTAATCGCGTCTCTGAAAAATCGCCGCACCGCTGGAGACTGGCGTAGGTCGATGCGGATGCGTGGAGGGTCCCGCGTGTATTGCGGAAGGGAAAAGAACGTAGAAGGGAAGAATTTTTGTAATTTGGGATAAATCAACGCGAGAGTCGCGTGATAAAATCCTTATCAGAGACAAAGAGGAGTCGAATTTAAGGATTTTCTGTTTGGACGACTTCGATGAGCTCCGCTTAATTACCGGAGGTTATCGCCCCTCGTATAAATATGACGAAACATTACTTGTACCGCGCAGCTTTCCCCTACAAGCTGGATTACAAATTAATTTGAAATAACTTTCCCTTAATTATACCCTCCCGCAGAAATGATCCCGTAACAAGAAACTGTCTCTCCCGCGAGAAATACTTTCGCGGCGGGAGAAAAGAGACGAGTACCGTCGCATTACGACGAGAGGAATTCCACCGAGATGTACCGAGCCGGAGGAGAGTCTACTTGCGCGAAAAAGAATCTTTCCGCGGCAAAGGATCGTTCCGTATTATATCAGGATGCCCCGCAGTGCAAGTTCACTCGGAACGTTGTTTATGCACATTTAATCCCAGGCGAAGGACGCCGGGAGTCGGTAGATGCGTCGTAAAATATTGAAAGACACCGAATTTCACGCTCGCGAAATTTCACCAAATTTTCACGAGGATCCCATCGGGGAAAGCGGACCAGCGTGTGCGGCGGCCGGCGGAATAGCGCGCCTCGGTTTCCATCACTTAACCAAATGGAGAGACGGAGAAGTGCAGCGGAGTCATCCTGGGTCGACAATAAAATACAATTACGCGAATCCACGGACGGGGAAGGGGTCGCGGGTCGCAGGGGAGTGGCGCGGAGTCTCGAGGGCGGGAGAGGATTACCTAGTTTATGATGTCATATAGCGCCGTCGTCGAGATATGAATACGAAGCTCGCAGCGATCTCACCTACACCGTACACGTTATGCCGAACGTACGTAACTCAAATACTCGTATAACCTATGAACGTGTATTATTGCCAAGCGGCTATGTAGCTCGACTTTATTGTGGGATCAGTCCCTTCCACTCTTTCTCTCTCTCTCTCTCTCTGTCTCTCTTCCACTTCTCTCTTTCACCGCTCCGCGAGATCTTACGGGGCGAGAATTATGGTAATACCGGAGAGTGTAATTAGAGTGGAAAATACAGGCGCACTACTGGCGGGTATAACGCGGAAAGCGGTAATCGACGACGACGACGCGGCGGAAGTAGACGGATGTATCGCGCGAATTGGACGAGACTCGGCGGCCGATTAAGTAGTTCGCAATTATTGCGATATTAATTTCCCGACGCGAGTTCGAGAGAGCTGCGGAATGAGGCGATCGTAATTGCAATTATCGCCGTTTCTACGAATTGTACCTACACTGTAAAAAATCTACGGTGTGGACCTATACAGACCGCTTTTGGTGTTTGATAACAATGGCATACACAAGGAAAAAGATTTACTTGGACCTACTGAAAATTACTTGCGCGGTGGCAAGTAATTATTTCTTTACATCAATGAAATTTTGTATTGCATCAATTAAATGTCTCTTCCTTACAATCATGTGAAATAGTATGTGATTGCAAGGAAGAAATATCTGATTAATATGAAAAAAGATCTAATTGATCCAAATAATTAACTACATACTTGTGCAACCCCGCAAGTAATTTTTAGTAGATCTAATTAATTCTGTTTCTCTGTGTAAGACCGAATGACACCAGATGTGGTACATATAGGTCCACACCGGAGAAAAATGGTGTTTAAAATTAACACCACTTTTTTACTGTGTATCGACTTCCGGTATCGAATTTCGTGTACGAATATACAATAGAACGAGTAGGGGAGAGTTGCCTATATTGAACCGGTACCTAAATTGAACCTCCTGGCTATTTTAAGTAAATGAGCATTTTCACGTCATCTATCAGTAGAAACTCAAACCTTGGAACCGGTCTCGCGAAAATTGAAATCTCTGAAATCGATCTCTCGACCACCATATCCGATGTACTTTTTCACGCTGTGATTCGTATAATATATATCGGTAATTTCATGTACCAAAAGATTATTTTTTTCACGGAAAATCATCGATATTTCGGTCTTCCTTTGAGATATACTCGATATATCTATAATTTCCGTAATCAGCGCGAAAAAATACATAAGATAGGATGGTCGAGAGTTCAATTTTTCGTGAAAATTGAAACGTCTAAAATCGATCTCTCGACCACCCTATCCGATGTATTTTTTCACGCTGATTCCGAAAATGGCAGATATATTAACGATATCTCAAAGGAAATATAAGATATCGATGATTTCATGTACTAGAAAATTATTTTTTTTCACGAAAAATCATCGATATTTCGGTCTTCCTTTGAGATATCCTCAATGTATCTATAATTTTCGTAATCAGCGCAAAAAAATACATAAGATAGGATGGTCGAGAGTTCGATTCCAGAGATTTCGATTTTTTTCAAAATCTTAAGGTATTGCCTTAACATTTTTTCAATTTTTCGCGAAAATTAAAATGTCTGAAATCGATCTCTCGACCACCCTATCCGATATATTTTTTCGCGCTGATTCCGAAAATCATGGTTATCAGGTCCATATCTCAAAGGAAATGTGAGATATCAGCGATTTTATGTTCGGAAAAATTATTTTTTCATGAAAGAGTCATGGATATCTCGATGTTCCTTTGATATTTCCTCAATATATTGATGATTTTCATAATCAACGCAAAAAAGTACACAAGATAGGATGGTCGAGAGTTCGATTCCAGAGATTTCGATTCTTGTCAAAATCTTAAGCGCTGATTCCAAAAATCATGCACTTATTGAGGAAATCTTAAAAAATCGCCGAGATATCGATGATTTTTCATGAAAAAAAATGTTCTCTCGTACATAAAATCGTTAATATTTGATATTTCCTTTGAGATATAGTCAATATATAGGGTATATAAATAAGTGCATGTGTGATTTTTAGAATCAGCACTTAAGATTTTGACAAAAATTGAAATCTCTGGAATCAGTAGAGAAATGCTCATTTACTTAAAATATAGCCAGGAGGTTCAATTTAGGTACCGGTTCAATATAGGCAATTCTCCCCTATACTGAAAGAGAAAAATGTAGTAAATTCGACTAAATCGGCGATTACGGATGAGGGAATGCAGATTCAGTTACTTGTCCGATAATTGACTCGAATGGACTACAGCCTGTCTCCTTCAAATTGTAGCCGTTAATCGTTATAATCAAATGCATTAGTCGGAGCAGCTAATTCTGCATTCCCCCAGCCGTAAGCGCAGACTTAACTGAATATACCATTTTTTCTCTCAGTATATGTTCATAACCGCGCCGTGAAAAGCTCCTCCCAATTTACACCCCCCTCCGCTCCTATAAACCACCCCCACTATACCAGCGCTACACAAGCTCCACGCAATTAGACGTACGAGTTATGGTCTAAACCGGCGGTATAAGGTATCTGCGGAATATAATTCACTGAAAACAATGCACCCTATCGTTAAAGTTACGTAGTTCGCAGATACCCTCGCCCCGTGGCGAGGTGCGAGCGCGAGTTGGCTTAGTCTGCAGGGGGTGCGGTACCGTGCAAAAGTCGATACTTCTCTCTCTCTCTCACCCCCGACCATCGCGTACACGCATACCCTGCCATAAAGGTGAGCGACTGGATGTACGCATCGCTGTTGGCTAAAAACCTTGCGCAAGATAAACAAGAGCCGGAGAAAGTAGTTATAGCCGGCGGACGCGTGTGAATACGTGAGAGAATATCCACGACGGGGGATGGACCGGCGCGTTGCACATCTATACGCGGCCGTACATATATTATATGTATGCACGTGCGACTCGAGTCTCTACAGCGGTATACTCGGATACTCTCAGATACGACAGTGTATGCGCTTTACATAATATCGTTGCCATTGTAAAATGCAAAATATGATACGAGGGACTTCGCTGAGCCAGCTTTTCCTTCCGCGTCCCGGCGCGACGCGCCCCCGATTCGTGAAAAGGGAGTTTTTGTCTTCTCATGTAAATCGGGCGGCCCGGCGGCGGCGGCGGCCGTCGATTGACGGCTTAAGTACGGATTTTTGTATTCCGAGGGAAAGCGCGCCTCCCGCATCGCCCGTTGTTGCCGACGAACGCGCGGAGGAGAAGCGCGGCTCGACCAACCCCTCCGTCGATCCTCGGCGAACTTTTCCCAAACGTTCGGGGAAGTGCGATCTTTATTACTTACGGCCTCGTCGACGGGGCTGTGGGATATTCCGAGTAGAAATGGGGGGCCTCTGTTTGAGTAACGCGTCGAGCTTTTCTCCTTCGCGAAGGGAGCTTTAAGAGCGGAGCTCGATAGAAAAATCTACGAGCGCTGAAATTTTGCGCTGTGACGAATTCATCACTCGTCAGATTTTTTAAATAATTTCATTTTCGGATTGACCGATTTTTCATATGAAATTCTCTGGATATATCGATACCTGAAAGCAACAGTGAGATAACGCAGATTTCGAGCTGTGTCAAACGTAAGCTAAAACCGGCCTTTTTATACAATGCAATACTGAGATATCTCGGCACAAATATTTAAACAAAATATTTATTTAAATATTTTTGGCGTGATATCTCAGTATTGCATTGTATAAAGGCCGCTTTTAGCTTACGTTTGACACAGCTCGAAATTTGTGTTATCTCACTGTTGCTTTCAGGTATCGATATATGAGCTAATTGGTATAAAAGCCGCTTCTGGATAATTACGCGAAAATTCCGCCTTGACGCGGAATAGTTTGACGATGGATTGAAATTTCGAGGACGGTTAAATTTCGTTAATTTCGTACTATAAACAGCGCGAATATTGCGCCGGATTTTCACCTCCACCTCCCCCGTCCGCGGAACAACGAGATCGATAATAATTTTTCGATACGCGGAGAAAAATATGCAGGTACTCCCGCGATATGTGTACAAAAAATTATTATCCCGTGGTCAGTGCAAAATCCGTTTCTGATAATTGAGCGAAAATGAAACCTCGATGCGCGCGATCGCTCGGCGGTGAATTACAATTTTGTGGATGAGCGAATTTTGACCGATTTCACCCTTACGAGCATAACGCGGGAGCCGGACTATCTTCGGCCGGCTCACGTATCCGCAGGTGAATATTAACTCTCGCCGCGCAGCGAGGTCGATAATAATTTTCGAAATATCGCCGGTGCATTTAGCGAGCAATTCTGGGACGCGCGCGTACGCCGCTATCCTCTGCTCCGCCTTCTCTTACTGCACCTTCCGGCGTCGCAGCCGTGCACCGCCCCAGAATCGTGGTCCCGAAGGAAACGTTTACTGCCGAGTTAACGGCTAATCCCGGCTACAGTTACAGTCATTAGGTTGCGCTTAAACCGACGTTATTACTTGCGTTAGTTACCGCGAGCCGCGCCGCGCGTTTCGCCGGTCGATTCCTCGCCGCGAGCGGCAGCTCTGCGTTCGACAGCGCGCGTCGAGATCCTTTTAAAATATTAAACGTCAGTCGCGCGTAGCTAGTTCCAGATAGGCGCGGTTGAAGGGTATCCCGAAACGATGTACGCGGAGAGAAATAATTGCTGGTGCCAGAAAAATGTTCCCTTCAATCAAAAACATGATGTGATTCCAGGATCGAGCCATGGTTTTCTTCGTGCAAAAAAGTATTTGACAGGCTCGAGTAATTATTTTTCGCGCTAAAAGAATTTTTTGTTCCAACGAAGGTAGTCTTGTGAATCGAGAATATATATTCTTCGAACAAGAATCTGTATTCTTAAAAAATTGTAAGATCTTATGTTCCTGATTCAAGGCGTATTTTTTTAATACCAGCAATTATTTATCTCGGTATGCAGTGGAATTTGATAACTGGCGGAATAAATCGAATTAACAACGGAAACGCTGCAATTTTGCGAAAAAATAACTGACCGTCATTCTTTTAACATAGAGGATCTAGCTATCGAACGAAACGCTTCGAGCTCCAGTGAAAATTATATTCGTGGAAAGAAACTCGCTCATCGCGCCGTTCGCCAGAGATACAGTGATATTCTAGTCAGCGATATAATCTCGGACGGTTCGATGATTATGCTTCGGGTTCGTTCCTATAATTGCGTGCTCTATTTCTCGCTAATCACCTGGCAGAAAGGAGAGAAATTAGGACGCGGGCTTTTCGATAATTCGAGAGGTCGAAAGGTCAAACTATAGCCGCGCTATAATTATCGAGACCGGTGCGCTCGCCCGGCAGTTGGCGCCTCGTCTCGACACTTCTTGGCGTTTATCAAACGTAATTATAAATTAACCGGGCAAAGAGCATCATCGGTGACGTGGATTGACTGGCGAGACATTTTAAAAATTCACGTGTACCTGTATTCAATTGGAGGATTTAATCCTGGTGTACGCTTATATTTAGACGAAGAGAAAGAATAGAATAAAAGTAATGAAATCGCTGGGAGGGGAAGTACGTCCGATGAATAATTTGACGTCTCACCGAACGTCAATTAGCTTTTCTCACGGTAGCAAATATCAGCGGCTGGGGAGAAAAAAGCCGAAGTTATTTTTGCCCGGTGAAAACAAAATCTTCCGGCCACCGGGATACGGGGTCGTTTCGCCCCGCAATCGTTCTCTCGCGTAAAGGCATCACACCTCGACATATATATATGTGTAACGAAATGCGGCTGAAAGGGTATACGCGCATAAACCGCGAAGCTCGGATTGTCAAAGCGAAGTAACGCGTGCTTTTAGGTTCCAGCGGTCGCTGTTAAATACACGGTGGTGTGGGATCGGCAGTGAGAGTACCGAAACAACGAGGTGAACAAAACGTGGTAAACAGAGATGGACACGCGTCTATATCGTGCGAATTCGTATTCGTTGCACGGAGAAAAGGTTATGGTAAATATTGGTACAAGTGTATTGCAACATTGAATTATACCTACAAATGTAGAGTGGCGAGGTTAATTGATCTAAGTGCCAAAAGTATTTTTCCCAGGAAAATAAGAAAAACTGCCCACCAGTGAAACCAAACTGACATTTGACCACCTTTTGACGGCTTGTACAACGAAAATAAAAGCGCATTAGCACTTAAATCACATAGCTCTGCATTGGCCTTGGCGCATATATAATTTTGTAGAAAAAATCCGAAATCATGGAATTTTGGCACTTATATCAATTAGCCCCACCACTCTACAAATATAAAACACTCTAAATTTGGAGAAAAAAAATATTTAACGTTTTCCGTACGATATATCAAAGTTTCACTATTTCACATCATTTTGCAGCAGCGCTCATACACAATACACGAGCGTCCAGGCAGGACTTCCGACGCGAGTGACTGTCTGACCAGTACAGGTCTATTACTAAATCAAGCGAGCGTCCCGTGTCAATTTAGCGGTGACAGTCCATGTCCGGCCAGCCACAGTCTACGGTCGAAAGCAAACATTCGATTGCTCGTCCGTCAGCCCGGAAATTCGTCATTTTTATCCCGCCTTCTCCTCGTTTCGTGACTAACGCGCGAATAGGTCTCGAAAAGCTGCCTTTGACGCGAGCATCCGAAACGCGAGTGACTGGCCGTTCCGGCACGGGCCGTTATCACTAAATCGAGTAGAAGTCGCTCTCTGCCTGCCCGCGTCGATTGAGTGGTAGCGGCTCGTGACGGATCAGCCGCGTCGAAGGTGCAAACGTTTCGAGCGTGGACGTCGTAGAAATTCGTCGCTTTTTTTTCAGTGTTCACACTAATCTCTTTCTCTATGCACATAACACTAGCGACTAACTCTAGTCTCGCAGCGACGATCATGATCAACCAGAATAACACGTCCTGCTCTGCCACGAAGAACATTCTTCGCTCGTTATCGGTTTTCCGGTATTTCGTCCTGCTTCCATTTATTTTTTGTTATCTCGCTCACTCACTGCCTCTTCCCTCGCTCCTCCACCGTACGAATTAATCATTCCACAGTGTCCATATACGCATCGGGCGTGGAGAAGGGAATTTTCTGATACACAGCTAGACCGGATATCGATTCGTAACCGGATCGTTCGAATCGACGACGGCTGCGGTGCACGGATTGTGTGTATTCGATTCACAGAGGCCCGCCGAATTAATGGATACGAGCGCACGCACCCTTCCGTTAACTCTCCCTCGCGTTCGCGCGGATACCTCGTACCGTCGTTGCACCGCGCACCCGGACGAATGGAGACGAAGATATCGAGACGGCGTGTACGCGACGAAGATACGAAAATCGAGTTTATCGCACGTGTATGCCCACGCGAGACGCATCCACGACGGATATACCCGTTTTTGCAGCGATACACCTCAAAAGGAATCGCTCCCGCAATTTTCCGCATTCGCGCGAGACGTTCCACCGACGACTTGAATAGCCGAATGGGATGTACGGCGCGGATCTCCGCGCGAAACGTCGGAGATCGACGCGATGTGGAAAATACGAGTATACGAGTATGCGAGGTACACGAGTTAACCGGCGCGCGGTCATCTCGGATTTCCACCTGGAATTCTTGCCCAGTACACACTCGGAATCCTCGGTCGATCGCACTCCCGCAAATTAGCGTGGCACGAAAAGGTAAATCGCGGTTAGCCCGGTTTCGTGTACCAGGAATCCGAGATACCTCGAGTGGAATTGTCCGCGGAAGGACCGGCCTCTCAAGTAGGGTACAGGATCGGACCGCGCATGAGCGATAAACTGTAGAGTCGAACTAATTCCCGCGCGACGACGGAATAAAATACTACGAATACCGGCGTGAGGACGATATTTGCGAAACAATTATAATATTTGGCCTGGGCACGCGATGTTGATCAAATTCCTTGAAAGAAAAAAAATCACCTACACAGAGAAGAATATTACATCAGCTGGATTTACTGAAAATTACTCGGAAGGTCGCGAGTCATTATTTATTTAGATCAGTTAAATTTCTTTTTACGCGTTAATCTGATATTTCTTCCTTGCAATCGCATACCTACTATTTCACATGATTGCGAGGAAGAGATATCTAATTGACGCGTAATGAAAAATTTCACTCATATAAATAAATAATTATTTGCGACCCTGCAAGTAGTTTTCAGAGTAGATCCAATTAATTCTTTTTCTCTGCATTGTATCGTTATGTTTTTACACCGCATCACGACTCGACGTATTCGACGGTCTAAAACGCAGCGGTAAAACTGTAGATTCAAGGGTGTGGAGAAAAATCCGCAGACGGGGAGAAAACAGAGCGAACGATGCCGTGATCGCGCGATGGCTCATCCCCACCCTTATCTCAGCTGTCACCGGGGCATCCCCCGACGGCGCGATGGACGTGCAACGCCTTCCGTCCGCGGTGCAACAAAAATACCGGCATCTCCTACACTTCCGGGATCAACCGCGGCGGATTGCGCGTCCGCGGAATCAACGCCGGGTTTAACGGTAATGTTTTTAGAACGTGGCGCGCGCTCACGCCCCCGACACGCCGCGCGATGGGACGCGCGTTCCATGCACCCCGCGCGCCCGGAGAAACGCGCGCGAGGTATACAGGTATAGTGTAACCATGCGATCTACAGTTCGCGTTTCATAGTCTCTAACGCCCGGCGGAGGCCGAAGCAAGGTTGGCGCGAGAGCAGACATTGACCCTCCCTCCCTCCCCACCGCGAACCCCTTCGACCGGCGAGGTGGTTCGGGGGTTGCCGAAGAGAACGAGGAACGGAGGAGCGACGAGAAGTGAAGAGAGAGAGAGAGAGAGTGAGGAGGGGAGGGGGAGGCGCGCAGGGTGGGAAACAGCCGCGTCTCTCGACCCTACCCTCTTCCCTCCTCGCTACGCCTCGCTCCACTCACCATCATACTATTCTACTCGACTCTACTCCGCGCTCTACCGCCACTCTTCCTTCCGCTCTTCCAATTTCGCGTAAAGAGAGAGAGAGAGAGAGAGAGAGAGAGAGAGAAAGAGAGTAATGTACACAGGCACTGAGACAGAGTTTTAGCCCGCGTCATGTCATATTTAGCAATTCACCCTCTTTCATTAAAGCCGTTAATGATGGTTACTGGCAGTTACGAGGCGAAGAACGCCGGCAACGAAGCCACCGAAATGCGGTCAATTTACGGGAAAACGGTTTCTCGTACAACGCGCGGACGGGCTCTCGCGTAATTACGCGATACATCGGCGGAGATTTTAATGGGCATGTTTTCACGATTTTTTTTTGCTCATTCGTTAATACTTTTCGTGCGTATTAATAAGATGTGTTTGTTTTTTTTCTGAGCACTAATTTCTTTTTTTTAATATTTCAAATTTGACTCCGATTCAAACGAAATCCTTAGTGACGTCACTAAAGCCATTGGCAAGGGCCCAAACCCGGGTTTGTGAATGGTGGGGAATCTGTTGCCCGACTCTGATTGGTCAGTTAAAATGGCGGTGAAAGTGCGACGCTTTAAAACGAATGCCTTTTTTAACATCTCAAAAATAGTGGAAAAACATTTTTTTAATGACCCATTTTTTACCTACATTACTTTAATACCCTAATCTTCCGATTCATGTACTTTAAACAGTTGTACAAAACGTTGTGAACATGCCCATTATCAAATCCGCGAGCCTCGTAGTCGGTTCGTCGGTCCCCGAGAATCGGAATTCGCGGGTCATATGCGGCTGTGGATCGGTCACATATATATTCGAGGTACTTTAATCTCCGATTAAAGTTACGTTGCGTGTTACACGAGAATATGCCAAGGGCAAAGGTCTCGTTGAATACGAACCCGACAGAAACATTTATTTCAGATGAATAGGAATGTATTCACATCGAACAAAAGTCTATATTTGAATTAGATAAATATTCTCTACTAGATTCGTACTCGATCAAAATGATATGCAAGACATTTAATCACATTCAAATAGACTTTTGTTCGATGCGAACGAATTCCTATTTATCTCAAATAAATTTTTCCATCAGGTTTGTATTCAATTAGACCTTCGCCCCCAGTGCACAATGGTATATACTGCTATTAGTATTTTTTAACGATCCCTGCAATTGACATTATTCCATTCAGCTCGTAAAGATAAACTCGAATCTTTCCACCGTTTCTAGATCCGCTTCAAATAAAAAACGGCATTTACTATGCCAACGGTGAACGAACGCCCGCCAGAGAAAGAAGCCCCTATTATTTCACGCCGATACGTGCCTCCCGCTCCGATCTTCCTCTACGCAAAGCCGCGGTACGAGTACAGGGAAGCGTGGCAGGCCGCGCCGTAGGCTTCTAGTCTCCAGCGCGTGGGCCTCTCTCGCGAGCGGATAAATCTACAGGTGAGAGTCTTCTTCTTCTCAAGGATCTCGAGAAGCGGAGCGTCGTAGCGCGCGCGAAGAAGAACCGAGAGGAAGTTTCGGTCCTATTTACGGTAAACTACCCCTCCCATCTTTCGCTCTCTCTCTCTCTTCTTCCCCCCCCCCTCTCTCTCTCTCACTCTCCCAATGGAGATCGAGCTTTTATACAGAATCGAGCGGGTGGACTCTTGTATACGGAAAAGGAGGCGCCCCGAATCGATCGATACATCCCGTAAGGACATTATGTAAAAATATCGCGTGCCCTATCGAGCTCTGTATCGGTATGAGGGAGAGGGGCGCCACAGAAATATGGAGCGGGAGCGCGATCGAGATGGCTTTTAAATTTCGGAGATGTACTTTCGGGGATAAGTTGCGGCAAATGTATTATATACGGGAAGAGGAGGAAAGGGACTTTCCAGCGGCATTTTCTGCGGTATACGCGCGCGTATAAATTGAAGGCTTTTTCCGAGCGTCGACGATATCCCTGTTATGTCGTACGCGTGTATATTATACTTGTACACCCACTTCGTTCGATACTTTGACTTTATACAGGCGTTTCTTATATCGCGGCTGCGTTATACGAGGGATTCCAACGACGCGGAGAACGAGGACTGTAGGAATGTCGCGTGCGTTACGCTTTCGCCGCGGCTGACCGTCGCGTCGTTGGGAAACGTGCGAAGACGCGGTGGGAAAGGACGATGCTCTTGCAATTTGCGTGCGATAAGCGTGGCTTCTCGCAGTTGTGTTGGACGTGACGTATCGGTTTTTTTTCTACTTTTACCGAAGCGGAATATATCTTAGTTATTTCGCAGAATGATAATAAGAGCTTCTACAATATATTGTAAAGACCATCGATAACGTTAAGAGGCTCGTTGCAAATCGCCGCTAAATACATATTATCGCAGAGCGAAGCAATTTTGAATATTCGTCAAAAATACCGTAATAATCGGACGTCTCAAATTAATACGATACAAGTTCCGATAATGATTCTCGGCAAACTCGTACCACCGCTCGAGCGCCATAATTATAGACACGGTCGCTAAAAACTCCTTCCTCGGTGCACACCGCGGCACCTGCACTCGCACGTACGTATACGCAGCGGCGATGACGTGGAACGGGGCAACGAAACACCCCGAACTCTCCGAAACATTACGTGGCGGTCTGGCGCGGGGGCAAAAATGGCCTTTTTTCCAGTGCTAGAGAGTCCATTAAAACTTTTTTACAGCGTGCATATACGTATATATACACTGGCACGCCCACGCGTACGGTGCAGAGTGCAGGGCGCGGATGAAGCCACAAAAAAAAAACTCGAATCCGCAGAGCGGACAAACCTACAAACTGGAAGTTCACTCGGGTATTGCGAATCCGTTTCCGCGGAAAAACCTTTCGTTGCACACGACGATTCGTCGTCGGACGATTGACGTTTGTCGAAGAGAAAAAATGAAGTGGTAAAAAAAAAAGTGTTCGGGACGAAAATAAAATTCTAAATACAGCGCGCGGCGACGAAGGTCATCCGCGAAGCCGTCGTTCGAGTCGACGGGGAAATTGTACCCATTCGCGCGCGAATTTGGCAGAGGCTCGAATCAAAATGAATTACGTGACATCGCGTGTCCACGCCCCGTGTTTTTAGCCAGCCGCGAGAAGAACACGGAAGGACCAATGTCAATACGTTATCAACGAGGAGTAAGCCCACTTCGAGGGCGTTCGCGTGCTTCGGATTACATACATCGGTCGCTACATCGGGCTACCCTCCCTTCCCTTATCGATATTCCGACTTCATATCGCGAATGCTACCTAATTACGTCTACGATATGGTACCGTACCCGCAGTCGGCATTAGGGGCAATTCGGGCCTAGTCTCGTCATCGAGGAAGATGTAAAATAATTTCCACGTCACGAACGAAAACACCGATAAAGCTTTCTAAGGTGAAATTTATCGACGGGGAATATTTCGACGTTTTTCCTCAGATCGTGTCTCTTGTGAAAATGTATTTATTCCATCGAACGCGTATATTGAAATAAATATTTTCAATCATCCTTCCAGACGACGCTCTTCCGGGGATGAAGAGAGGCGTACCGGGTGAAAAGTGTAACAAATAGATCGAGTATAAATAAAAGCGATGCCGAGAGACGTCACTTACGGGTGGACGCGGCAAATCGCCCCTCCGACGTGTACCGATGATCGACGACGCTGACTCCCGCGGGCTTTACGCGGTCATGGAGCGGCGAGACGCCTACTTCCTGGCGCCACCGTTAACCTCTCCACGAGGTGAAGAAAAAACCGGCAGGAAGGAGGAGGGCTCTTCCGCAATGACGGCTCTCACATGCGCCGCCTCTTTCGCGGCTCACTCACCACACAGCCGGGGTAAAGCTCGCGGCGCGACTCGCGTCATAGTGCGTAGGTACTCGGGGGCGGCGATGTTCGATTTTTATCGGCTGCGCCCTTCCGCGTCGCGCCCGGTCCACGAGCGACTGAAAGCGCGCAACCCTTACCGCTTTTCGCTTGCGACGGTTCACGGATAACGGCGAGCGAGGCCGAAGGTGGGGATGGATTCGCGGTTCACCGGCGACTGCCGACGCTCCCTCGCCGGCCCGAACGTCACCGATACGCGCAGGCGTCGCGAGTGTCCTCCGTCCTCCTCCATCCCCTCGACTCCGACGACTTCCGGTGCTTCGCTCCCGTTTGATATGCCCGCAATGTCAAAAATGTTGTAGCGCTTTTGCCGCGATCGGCCAGGCCGATTGCGAGCTCGCGATCGTGATTCCGTACATCGAGAGGGAGACTTTGACGAATGCGTTCGATGGGGTGGTGTTTGGGAGAGGGTTGTTTCGCGTACGGGGATGGGAGAATTTTTTAGAGCGATACGGGGTAATTTGTCGTAGAGGGCAAACAGAGCAGTATCTGGCATTCGATGCAAGTAAAATTCAATCGTAAAATCGGTTAAATTTCTTAACCTCATCAGGGACGGTTTTTTTGTGGCGAGGAAAAGATGACAATGTTTTTCTTCTCTTTTGCGATTTATTCATTTTATATTAATGGGAATTTTCGCTTCTCTGATTGGAAGATTCTGTAGTGAGCAAGTTGTTGTCGGGTTTTTGTTCTATTTGTTATTGACACTGGCTATATAATTGTGGAAAACTAAACATCCACATATGTGGCCAAGGGCGTGAAAAGGTTAACATCTTGATAATCGATCTTCAACTCAACTCGATGTATAATATATTCTATAAGTATCACGGTTAATATCCAATAGGCACCCGAGTCTACTAATTCGAATACATGAAGCGCAAGAGTTCTACTTTTCAAACGATTCTGAGCTCGATCCGCTTCAGTCGGTATATCGGCTGCTCGTACGTCGTCGAATAATGGAATTTATGGAACGCGTATATGTATACAGAGGACTCGGAAAAGGCGAAACGTCGAGCAGAGTACGGAAAATCGTATCGGTAGCGATAAGTAGCGATCCGAAACGGTGCAAGGGCGCGATTCTAGGGTGGCATTCCTCGCACGTGGTGCGCGAAACGTAACCGTTTCCCCTCCGCCGTGTACGGTGCGGTACGTATAGCGGAGCGCGGCGCGGATAGCGAGCTGCATGTAATGGAACTCGCGTACGAGGAGCCCCGGGTTTACTCGTGCGCAGATAAGTCGACTTACCGCCCACCGAGAACTAAACGTACGATGTAGATGATCGCGCAAATGAAGCTCTTTATTCCCGCCGTGCCGAACCGGGCGAGGAAGAGATCGGGAGTAAAACGTATCGTACCTCGTTACCGCGAGTATGGTCGGTAGTTAAACGGTGAAACCTCTCGCGGGAAAACGAGAGAGAGCGTGGGATTTAAAATATCGCGATACGGGGAGGGAACGAATTAAGAGCGATAGATCGGCGATCGGAAAATCCTATGGTACTTGTAGTTGCTATTTATAAATAGAGACAAAAACGAGAACGCTTGCGCAAGCAGTCTATATTACTTGATCTACGCTTAATCGATAGAGAGAGAGAGAGAGAGAGAGAGAGGAGAGAGAGAGAGAGAGAGAGAGAGAGAGAGAGAGAGAGAGAGAGAGAGAGAGAGAGAGAGAGAGAGAGA